>JAYKAV010000167.1:1556459-1601621 GCA_035582835.1 Phoebastria nigripes | reverse complement strand
AAAAAAAAAAAAAAAAAAAAAAAAGCAGCAAGCTGCTGCCTGTAGTTGCATCAAAGTTGCTTCGCCCCCTATAAGCTAAAAGAAAAAGCCTTGCTGAGCAAACATGGTCACATATCTGTGGAGCCTTCTAGTTTAGAAAGTGGAATCAGAAATTCAGTTAAGTGTTTCAGTGCAATTTTTGGCCTCTCACTAGAAACACAAGTGTCACTGGTGACATATTTATCTGCCATACTATGTGCTATAGCAACATATGCTCATAAACGTTCCTTTTTACAGTTCTCAGCTGCTGCRTAATTGCTTGTCTGTTGTTCATTGTATAGCAGCAGAACTGTTCATTAGTAAAGCTAACCACAACCAAAGAACATGTATCCTGCACTCTGTATCAGCTGGTTGCGAAGTGCAGTTAGTTGTAAAGTGCAAAGTCAGTTGCAACTGATTTTAAGTCAAAACTACTAGTTCTTGAAGCATTAGCCTAGGTTATTCACATGAACTAAAAATGTCATTCAAGAGCCTCATCTCCATACATTATGGAGCGACACATAACCAGTTAAAAGATACAGACAAACATCCTTGAAGTCAAACTGCCCGTATTGGCAACAATACTGACAGAATATATGTACAAGAAAGATGAGGCAATGAATTCTTCTAACATACATTTTAATCTGCTTTAATATACCACTGTCTTTGGCAGCAGAAAAGTTAATTATCTTGATCTTTATTATTTTCTTGATCTTCATCTTCAGTTCATTCATTTTTTCCTGTAATGAACTCCTGAAATTGAATTTAATTTCGTCCTATTAAAGTTTTTTTTTTTGTTAAAGAAATGTGCTGCATCACGCATAGGGTAACTTGGCAAGATTCAATGATGAGTTCTAAAAATAAGAAGTTTTAATAATTATTTATAGTACAGGGTATACACACCTCCTGAAATACATGCATTGCTGTTATATCAGTTAATTAGAGGAAAAATTTCTGCCAAGACCTACAGTTAGCAGCACTGCAGTGTACAGTGAAGTAAGAGTGGGAGTTTGGGTTTTTTTGTTGTTTTTTTTTGTTTTTGGTTTTTTTTGTTTTAATTTATGAAGGAAGATTCATTGCTGTGAGGCTAAACAGGTGGTAGAACAGCTCACAGCTCTTTTGGGACTGATTGCCACTTTGATGCTTGGCATATCAGAGTTTCCAGCAAGTTCAGACACAAGATCCTAGGATCAGAACATCAATTTCATTAGGGGATCATATTCTTTAGATGGTAAGATAGCTCCTTTTCATCAAAAAGCAAAAAACAAAGGAAAAAATAATAATTATTAAAAAAAAAGCACACAGCAGAGTAGCTTAGATTCCTGTAAATCCTGGTCGCCTAAGGGAGTGGCATAGCTCTCCGATTTGAAGCTTGGCTACCAATACTCATTACGGAGTTCAACTGAAGACTTTTTCCTCCAGTCACGTAGAGACTCTCAATATTTCAAAACTGCCTAGTGGATTTGCTAGCGCAACAAAACTTCAGCTGAGAAATCCTGATGCAACTGGACAGGAGGCTGGCACTTCCTAGAGACAAATCTAACCTTCATACTAACAAACATTAGCAAGCACTACTAGCTTATTACTTTTTCCTTCGTGTGCATTTACCATTAATGTTTGTCCAGCTGAAATTTTAAACTTCTTGGGAAAAGACTTCATCTTTCAACGCGTATATACTAAACAACATTGCACAAGGCAATTTCTTCCTCCTTTAAACTGAAGCACACTGTCTAAGAACATCCCTAGGATACAAATGTACATCTAAGCTCAACTCCATTTTTATAACGTCCAGCAAATGCACTGGAAAATGCTGCCCCTTAGAGCTACATGATCAATTCGTTTAGTTTATCAGAGGGACTGACGAAATGGCTATCAAATGACATCCTGCTGACTTCCCTTGACACAAAGGCATGCTTGCCTTTGGATATGCATTGGATAAATAGGTACTCACATTCCATAAAATAGGGGCCAGGTTCAATTCGCCATACAATTTGTCCTTTTTGCGTGCCAGTCACTCCCCGATTCTTGGAATCCCAGAAATTGGCTGGAGAGTTCTCATCTGAAAGAGAAAAGAAAAAAAAAAATTGTCAAGTAGTATTTATAATAGTAGTTTTCTTGCTTTTCTCTTTCAAGAGGCCCAGATACAAAAAATTACTTGTGTTAAAAAAATAAAAAAATAAAATAAAAAAAAAAAATCAAACTCACTGGCAAAAGGTAAATGGCTTCTCTTTCACAGTGGATAGTTAGCACAGTTGATAAGTGAGCAGTGTGAGCAGACATAYATACAGTGAAAGTAAATATATGGTTTCCTGTAAGAAGTGATCTGCCAAGGTAAAGTATTAAATTCCAAAACTTCCCTAACTCAACAGAGAGGCTACTGGGAGCGTATAGCTGATTGCAACTTCATCACAGAGTTACCACACCGTTTTATACAGCCGTCCTGCTCTGTGATGTGAAAATCTAGCATTCATTCCCTAGCTAGGAAGTATGGAATTGCAACTAGAGGTATCAAGACTTACTTCAGTTTTTAATATATCCTATGTTTCAGAAACTAGAGAGTATTTTAATACATACACCCAAAAAATCTGACATTTTCAATTTCCCAACACATACAGTATTATTCCCTATCAGTGAAGTTGAGCTAGAGGCTCAAAGTGCCGAACTGTCACTTAGTAAGCCAGAGATACAAATGAGATTCAGCAAAATACATTCAAAAGAGGAGAACTGAGAAGCAAACACTAAGTATCTGCAGATCAGCTTAGCGATACTAGTATTTTCCCCTCCCAAACTAAGGTTTTTATCTTAACAGTAATGAACACAGGTCTTGGGGTTTGTTTTTTATTTACCAGCCTGTATTCAGGCACCCAGAATGCTGTACATATGAAAGAAAACCAGAGTGAGAAGCTGTTTGAAAGGGCACAAAGGTTAGTTATGATGACCCAGAGGAAGCTGACATAAATCCAACTTAACTTCTTTTGTACAGGAAGATCTTTGGAAGTATGCATCATAACATTTTACAAGTGCATTTAGGCAGCTGTTTCTTAATTAGACAATTATACCTGCGACCTCAAATACAACATCCTAATTCTTTCCAGTGGTACTTGATATCCCTTAGTCTTAAATTTAAAAAACAAACAAACAAACAAAAAATCCTGTTTTATTACATACATTTGAGTGCATTCTGCTATCTCAAAAAGACTTTACTAAGAACTTAGTCTACTGGGGCTTTGTTCATGAAGCTCCTATCCATTCAAGCACGTTTTCTTTGTACTTTGGTAGGAACTCCTGCATAAATAAGATTACAGAATTCTCTCCTACATTTTAGAAATCCATATGCTATTTATGAAAGAATAACAAACAATGCGGCTTTGTTATTTTTATCTTAAAAATATAAACTTACACTAAAGCTTCTCTTTCTCCTTTTCGTTCTGACTGCTTATCTCAGTGTATGCACGATAACTCTACTGAATCACAGTTAGTGCAGTCTGTACATTCACATCCCACCAAACTGATGTGCAAAGCATTACCAGACACATGCTGGACTTCTGTGATTGCTCAAGAGTAAGTTACGCACCCTGTCCACAACCTGGAAGAGCTCTGGAGAGGCAAGAGGTGGGCCATGGCAAGCTACTGACATTTTTATGCTTCCAGGCATGGGCGACTTTGAGAATTTTTAGAAAGCTGTGGTCTGAACACCTCAACATCACGACAAGTCTGAAATAGTTTCATAATTATCTCAATGACAATAAGAAGGGAGAGGAGGGTTCTCCTAATGCCTGTGATCCTCGAGCATATAATACCCTCAAGGCTTAACTTTTCACGTGACATCAACATGATAGTACATAAACTGCATACACCATAAAGTCAGGCACACAGGCAGTAAAAACTTAAAACATGCATAATTATTCTTCATTACAGCAAAAAACTTTCAGAGTAAACAAAGCTGTATCTCACCCATGTATTTCTTTTTTTTTTTTTTTTCCAAAGCTATATAAAGAGGAACTCTGAAAGTACAGCCTGTAAATCATCCCATGGGCCTCAGAAAAAAAAATATCTCTATGTGGCTTGCAATGACACTCTAACCGAAACAATACACTGTTGACTTATTTATTTACTTTTTTATTTTTTTAATGTGCCTTCCTAACCCAAGGCCCCACTATTATCT
Source organism: Phoebastria nigripes (assembly GCA_035582835.1). NCBI lineage: Eukaryota > Metazoa > Chordata > Aves > Procellariiformes > Diomedeidae > Phoebastria > Phoebastria nigripes. Next base: position 1,597,438 of record JAYKAV010000167.1, on the reverse strand, counting down.
TCCACAGACAGAACTCTGGGAAACCATGAGATATAGCTTAACTTCCAGCAAATCTATACTAGTGCCTACTTTGGTCCACCATACAAACTTGGTTATCCAAACCATCGCTACCAAAAGTGAGAAGATTCTTTAAAAATTTAACAGTTATCTGAAACACAGATAGTTTTAAATTATTCAGTGTTCTCATTATGTCTAGGTAAATAAAGATGTATTGTATGACAAAAAAATACCTCCCCTAACATGCTCTAGTTCTTCTGAATTTCTGAATTTAATCAATTGGAGAAGAGTCTTTTTGTAATTCTAAGCAGAAGGACAGCTATTTGGTATATTATAACTACAAACATGAAAATTTTTATTCTTATCTTGTTCAACAAATCAAGGAACCCTGAAGTCATGAAATATGCCTTTAACAGAGAGATTTCCAACATTAATTTCCAACATTAAGGCACAAGAAACAGTTCTTTGTTTTTTAAAATCAGTAACTAAGTAAAGTCAACGGTAATTTTTAACAGCACATTAGTGAGCTTCAGAAAAGGTCCTACGTGAACTGAGTCTCGAATTCTGAGCTGATAGTTACAAGAAAGCAGAACATTTTCTTACACCTTAATTAGTAAAATCCAACATTTAAGAAAGTGCCTGGACTTTCAGACCTTTCATGAAGGAATAGTCTCCTTTGCAGCAACAAAGACTGAATCATTGATACTCTGCCCACAGGCATGCTGCCATTGCAACAGAAGGTGGCGGAGACAGACGGATGAAAAATGCTGACAGACCACTGCCTGTCAGCAATCGACTCAAATTACAGAATTTATTTTGGACAGCTTTGATTTTCTTCTGAAACAGCTGATTTTTTTTCTACTTTTATGATGTTATTCACATAAGGGAAAAAAATAACATCACTAATGCATATGGAAAAATAACTTCAAACCTCAGTTCATAGGTTTTAAAAAAAGAACTTGAACAGCGAAAAAAAAAAATCAAATAGCATGAAAACATTAAAGTACACAATATTGCCAAAATTTACTTATCAACACAAAATTTACTTATCAACACTGCAATAAAAAACAGTTAAAGAGTGATAGTCTCAGTAAATATTCAGCTGTGCAAAAAAAAAAAAAAGTGTTTGAGAGCACAAAAAGCAGTGTCAGAATTACCACTACTGCATCTCTCTTCTTCCCCAAAACATGTATGTGTGTATATACTCTCTCTCTCTCTCTATTCCATAGGGAACTCCAATTCTAAGAGGTTCTAATCCCCTTTTAGCTGATAGTTGTTGCTGTTTGTGAAACTGGCGGCTGTTCCAGAATCTGGGCCAAAGAGTAGATATAAATATCCCTTCCCAGAACATAAAATATGCAAGAAAATACTGTCTTACTGCATTGGTATCTTGTCCAGTGAGTCTACACTTCTGAAAGAAATAAAACAATGCAAGATGCACATATCTTTCTGTCTTCAGTAATTCTTAGACACAAAATATTACAGAAAGTAACTTATTTCTCAGAGCTGCAACCCCTGCACAAATCAGCGTATGTGAGATATGTTCTACAATGAAAAGTGAGTAGTAATAAATACATCACTGTGTGGAACTTCACACTGACTAATGCTCCTTGAAATCACTGTAAAGCAAACGTGTTCTGAGTAATAATGTTTTCTTTATTTAACTGGTAAGCAATCAGCCAAACCCGGTATTAAGAACCGAACTCATTTTTTTTCCACTTTCGGGCTTCACCATCATGACAACACCCTTTAAGGTAAGTTAGATACCAACAGCATCTGTAATACCCAAAGCTTGTGCTCTCCATGTCAGCATTGTAGTTCTCCACCTCTGTCCACAGCTCTGCCCTGATGTGTCAGTGAATGGGATGCAGCTCCCTCTGGCATGTGTCAATTCGGTATGGCTATCTTACGTGAAAAGCAATATAGAAGTACTGGATAAATGGATGAACAGTGCAATGAAAGAAGAGGGTATCATTTTTACAGAATCAGTTTTCACAATAAAATTATGCCCATAAAAGAGTAAGAGCCATAAGAAGCTCCCGTATACCCATGCCTTTTCTCTACTGGGAGCCCAGAACTGGACACGGCACAAGATGTGTCTCACCAGTGCTGAGTAGAGGGGAAAGACCACCTCCCTCAACCTGCTGGCTAAGGCTCTTCCTAATGCAGCCCAGGATGCCAGTGGGTGGCCAGGGCACACTGCTGGCTCATTTGACTTCTTGTCCACCAGGACATCCAGGTCTTTTTCTGCAAAGCTGCTTTCCAGACAGTCAGTCCCCAGCCTGTCCTGGTGTCAGGGGTTATTCCTCCCTAGGGGCAGGACTTGGCATTTCCCTTTGAACTWCGTGACATGCCCGTTTGCCCATTTCTTCAGCCTGTTGATGTTCCTCTGAATGGCAGCACAACCATCTGGTTTATCAACTGCTACTCCCAGTTTTGCATGAGGATGTTACAGGAGATAGTGTTGAAAGCCCTGCTAAGCCAGTATCTGACATCAGGGGTCAGGAGGCTTCTGTGGAGTTCACGTTTTGTTCTTTGTGTCTTACCGCTTTCACTATTTGTCTTAGGAAAAAGGATAAACTACCTGAAATCCACCACCTTACAGAGTCATCTTGCATAGCTTAAATCAACAAATAAATAAATAAATAAGAGACAGTCTTTTATAAGACAGTTAAAAAGCAAGAACTGCTACCAATTAATACCTGAAACAAGCCTGACAGTCCCAGTGCACAGACTGGTCATATGCAAACCAATGCTCATCTTCTGGTCCCAGTTTCTGTGGTCAGTAGTGTTAGGTTATGTGATAAAAGGCTTGCCTCCATGAATAGAAAGGATTTTTATTCTTCAAATATAAAAGCATTATAGAGGTCACAAACTCCTAGTGTGGAAACATCACATTACTGAATAGGAAAAAATTTAAAAGTTCCCCATAGAATCACAGAAAGGTTTGGGTTGGAAGGGACCTTAAAGATCATTTAGTTCCAACCCCGCTGCCATGGGCAGGGACACCTTCCACTAGACCAGGTTACTCAAAGCCCCATCCAACCTGGCAATTTAAGCAATCTAAGAACTTCAAACTTTTGCATACTGATCTCTTTTCTATAACACATTTATGAAGATGCTTATATGCAGAGCTCAGAGGGAAGGTGATGCTTAACAGATTCCGAATGTCACTGAATGGTTTTAATTATACACAATTCTACAATTTTCATCTTTCACTACCATATATGGGTATTGTAATTCAYAGCTCTTGAAAAATCCGTGCAGCTTAGCTCAGAAAAGATCAATCATGTTGGTAACACCACTGTATCCCTGCATAATTCTGTTATCCTCATTTGGGATTTACATCCCAATCTCTGTTTTTTCATCCCTTTCTGCAAGATGTTTTATGCAAAATCTTTTGAAATGCTTGTATCATTTATTCTTAAGTTAAAATTTTAAATTAAGTTCAGATTGTCAAAATGCTGACTTCCTTAGCATCTTAGGTTAATTTTAATAAATTCTTGGGCACAGAAGATGATGTGTGCAATGCACCCAATTATTAGAGGGGTGTTTTTACTCAGCCCAGGGAAGCTTACAAAGCATCGACCTAAATGTTATTTCTCTTGTCAGGTGTTCTCTTACAGTATGCATCAGAGGAGCTGGAAGGCTGGTAGATAGCAAGGCTATGTATAGTTTTGTCTCAAGCTGAGATTCATCAATCTGAATTGATTCATCAGTTTCTCTCATAAGCATACTATTAAGAATGATCACCCTCTACCTATTTTACTCTGTCACTTCACTCAGTCTTTAAAAGTAACAGGTTTGTAGTTAATCTGCATTGGAGGATATTTCTGAACTTAATTTTGAGCCAACCATCAGGAGATCCCTAGGATGGCACTTCCAATGTAAAACAGAAATCTGATTTACATGCATTTTACTGCATGACTTCCAAAACCTCAGTCCCGGTGCCAGTAAGTACACACCGCTTTTTGGTGTGAGCACAGACTTCCAAGCAGACTTGTCACCAAAATGTAAGATTAGTAAGAACATTCCAAAGAGTACTTGCTGTGGATTTTGAGCAACTGACTGGGAAAGTTTGTAACACTAAATTTTGTGCAATATTTTCACTTCGGTAACCTCTAATAATTTTAATTCTAGAAATATTAAAAAAAAAAAAAAAAAAATCNAAAAAAAAAAAAAAAAAAATCCATGGGTAATCATTGAAGTAGCAGCACAATGTTTACTGAACTAACGAACTAAATCAACTTCTCCTTTATATTCAAAATACGCTTAAAAGCAATTGAAAACTGCATCAGCACACATTTAAAGGAGAAGACAAATTTTATCACCTGAGACCTCACTCCTTTTCTGGAAAGCCAGTAAGTAAATTAACAATTTCAAGGCAGAGCTTCCATTGCAAGCAATTATTATAATAAATCACATTATGTCAACCCATTTAAAATACACTACACATCGGTTACTACTGTACAAACAAGTATTAACCCACTATGTACAGCTTATGTTCCGTGATTTTCAGAATTCCCCATCTCAGTCTGCGAACAGTTCACAGGCTTTCTGGTGGAACCAAAACATTTCTCATGGAAGACACCACTAGTGTATGTAGCACATTGCTGAAATTAAATATCAACACTTAGTTGCACCTTCTAGCCTTACCTGGCCATTCCAAAGGATGCCTGTGGATCCTAAACTGCATTCCTCCATCTGAGCCCAATTAACAAACTGAAGAATAAAAAAAATTAACATTTTACAGGACAGATCCTGAAAATAGCATCCCTGCTCCCAATCACGAATGGTATTTTCTACAAAAGTTGCCTTCTGGACCCAGCCTGTGCAGCTCAGGTTTGGAGGCTTTAGCTCTGTATTAGCACTGTTGCATAATCTCAGCTCCACGAGGCACGTCTGTCCTCCCCCTTCCTCTTGTCATTTGAAGGAAAGGGTTTTAGAAGGATGTTCTCAAACTCCCCAGCAGTTTCTAGCAGTTACACACAATCGTCTGCCTCTTCTGCTTTAATCAAGGGTTTATCTAGGTTCAAACAGCCCGTGTTAAAACATATAAAGTATTACGTCCTTCAAGCTCAGCTATTTGCGGCCACTCCCCTCCGAAGGGTACAGGATGCCGAAGCCCCATCCTCCCTCCACTTCCTTCCTCGCCTTGTCCAAGGGAGGATTCCGAGGCACAGCCACGGCCCCGCAGCGTGGGGCGGGCTGATGTAAACAGGAGGAATTGTTAAATCCTAGAAATGACGGCAAGGCAACCACAGCAACGAGCACAGCGGGATCTCATTGGAAGTGCTGGCTTTTGTTTACTCAGTATTTTGCTCTCCTGCGTGACTTCCCCACAAATCCAGTTATTTTAGAGAAGATGAGACTGCTCCATGACATTTGGTTGGGATGAAGCTGCCTTTAACCTAGGATAACTCTGCACTAGGCACTCCTGAGCAGGAGGATAAGCAGGTGGCAGAGAGCTGCTATTACTACCTCTCCTCTTTCAGGTTGGTAAATGCCACCTCAGCGCAGGGGCTCGGACAAGGTTCCATTTTGCCAGATGCTCTGACTGCTCACAAGCCTCCTGGTGGGTGCTGGCAGCTGACCTACAACTCCTTCAACTTACGGCAAGGACCCAAACCGTGCCAAAGCGGCCCCAGTACCACAAGAACAAAAAGGGTACTTAAAGGTATCTTTGCAATCTGGTCCATGGTCCGCAGATCGAGTCCTTTGCGGCGCACGTTTCATGAAACTGTACGCTTGTGGAGCACTAGGTTCAAGCTCTCAAAGAAAATCTTGATTTTCCTACTAATAATCAGATAACAAAAAACAGGAAAAAAAAAACCCTCTTACAAGACTATTTATTCATACTCGGCTTGAAGACTTTCCAAAAAATGCTTCCAGTCAAAGAAATTAAGATGGACTTTTTGCTAACAAAGAACTGAAAGCTACTGTTATTACTTTATGTTTGCATGCGCACCTCTAGGGATTGTATTTTCAAAGGACAGGAGGGGAAAGAACACCAGAACCAGACTACTGTAAGAGAAATTTAAAACTGCTGTGTACTAAATGGCTGGAAACTGTTCTCCCTTGAATGCCAAGAGAGCCACCCCTGCAAAAAATTGAGAAGAACAAAATGCTTGGACAGTCTTAAAAGCTACCTAAGCAGCTACTAGATCCTACTAGATGCTATCACAGATCTCTTTATTCTTCATACCACTTTGGAAAACTTGGACAGGAATGAAAAAATAAGACACAAATCTTCAGCTGAGAAAAGCAGGGGCAGAAAAGAAAGAGGTGGAGCAAGGTACAACAGATGCTCTTACAGCCTCACGTAGGAGAGAAGCAGCTGTTGGGGCTCTCCATGAAGGTGATGGTGCACTGCCAGGGGGACACTCTGAACTCCAACCCAGACACAAATATCGGCCTTCTGGTGACACAGTCCTACTATATTAGCAGTGAAGGATCATCATCATCTATATTCAGGTATTTAATATCATGACCCAGGGTCAAAAAAGCAGGAAGGTGTTTGTTCCTCACTGCACAGCAGCAATTTGCTCCCTTGCACAACCCAAATTAAGGTTCACATACCTTCACTTACTGCCCCTCCGCTGTGGGCAAGTAGAGGAAAGACTGCATTCGCATTCCCTCAGGCGCCCTCTGTGACCCCCTACCTACCACATCTATTATGTTGCTGACATTTATTGCACTCTATTACTTTACAGAGCAAGAGCAATTATTTGTTTTTCTACCTGTGACTGACAGGCTGATGAGGAATAAGCTGTATTTCTCTAACACTTCACTCCTCCTTCAGCTGCAGAAGCAGACCAAAGGTAGAAGCCATACCATACACCCCATCCAAACACTAAACAACGAAACCTTTTTGCTATTGAAGCTTAAATTAATACAGTGGCAAGATCCTTGCTCTCATTTTCATACACAGCCTTTATTCTGACACTGGCCATAAGATGGACTATTTCCTTCTTTTTCAAGAATTATACTACTACATTTTGTTTCCTTCTACATGTACACTAACATTTTAACATGGGGATCAGAGCATCTCCATGTGCCCTCACACAATGTGATATTTCAAGGCACAGCAGCAGCTCAAAGGATTAGTTAACTAGAATGTAGGAGAAAGATACTGCAAAAAAATACAAGTACTTTTTTCAGACATACGACACAGTACAATGGCAGGAATAAAGTGGAATTCCTCTTCTCTGTATTCAAAGTAAAGACATCATTGAGATTCAAAGCATTCAAAGACAAAAATAAATCCTTTCACCCATCTCACTGGCAAAAATTCAAAAGCGTAACAATAGGAAGGAAATGACCTCAAGCTTAACCTCTTTCCTGAAAATCTTATTAATCCTCCTCCACAAAATGATGTGCATTCCGTTCCCATCTACACTTCATCTTTCGCATATGTGCCAGCCCCACAGCACAAGCGCTCCCTGCAGCGTGGGTCACCGACCAGCTGACCAGGCTCACCTGGAAGCCAGATCCTGCACAACACACGCACACAACGCTTGGGTGTTTCTGCAACGCACCACAAAAGACCGGATACTACAAGAAAGGCATAATGTTAGACAAAAAATTAGGCTAGAGAGCAACACTGAATAAACTCTGACAAACAGTACAGCATGCCCTTAGCCATAAAGACCATTAGATACTTGATCATATTGCAGAAAAGTGCCTACATCTTTGCAAAATACTAATAAATCACCTACCATTTAGTTCACTGAGGTCCAGCTGGCTGTATGTGGGGGTAAATATAGTGGGGGGGGATGCTTCCACCTCCTCCTGAAGGAAGCATCACACAGCTGAGGCAACAGCAGCACCACCTCTCACGTCAACTCACAATCGTCTCAGCTGCTGATGGTTTGAGGAAAGTGATGTCTGCAGGAGATGGAGATGGCCTGTTCCGCAGGGGGAAAGCCGAAAGCAGGGGCCACCAGGCAGGGAACAGTCTGGAAATTCAGATTTAGGCCACCAATGGCTACTGAAGTTGGACTACACTTATAATCTAACGTACTAGACTAACTCAGTGGGCTACCATATTATAAAGATTAGAGAACAGGGGCTAGCAAAGATGCAAGCAATATACTGAGGAAAAGGGGAGCCTGTCTCTCTCCTGTAGCATCACCCTTGACACTTTCAGAAATCTTTTGGGTGGGGTTTTTTTGTGGTTTTTTTGTTTGTTTGGTTTGGTTTTTGTGTGTGTGTGTGGTGTTTTGGTTTTTTTGTTGTTGTTGGTTGGTTGGTTTGTTTGTTTTTTAAGCACTTTGCTGTGTCTCACACCTTCTTTAAACTCCAATACAAACCCATCTTCACAACCGTAATTCCTTCTCAATACGCTCCTCTCTGTGATATCCAGTTCCCCACCATAACCCCAAACACATCGCACCACTCCCACAACCTTGTAGCCTAAAGGTGATTATCTCCTGCTTTTAATGGTAGCAAGTCCAAGAAAAACAAATAACCCTCTGTGTGTACAAGTATCCTAAAGGCCTGTTATTCTGGGACAGGACTGTTTAGCAAATCTAGAAACACAGGCCATTTTTCCTAATTAACTGTAAAAGGTCATTTTTGGGGTAAATACTGTCAGAGCTAAAAAAAAAAAAAAAAAAAAAAAAAAAAAAAAAAAAAAAAAAAAAGAAAAAAAAAAAGCTGTATCTAAGCTTTTCTGTGTCATGTTTAATCTGCCAGTCTAAGTTTATTGTGGAATGTTTTGCATCATTTTCCTTCTCGACCGCAACCTTATATGGTGTCAGATAAGCCCTTGTTTGCTGGCAGCGCATGAGCTGCTGAGCTTGCTTGAGCCGCACACAGAAGAGGATTGCAGCTTCCCAAGAATAAAGGGCATGCACTCTTATCTGCGACCACATTCCCATCACAAGTCTTTGCCAGAAAAACTAGAAAATATAACAAAGTATTCCTGCTGTGGAAGACAAGATACCAGCAAAGCTGTGCTTTTGTCAACATAGCCTATCCTGCCCCCGGATAAATTCTGTTGGTAAATAAACATTTCCAACAAAAGCACAATTTTGCTAGCGCAGCTGCACTTACAGAGACTGCTTTCTCTGGTGTGGCTGTCTTGGTACAGATCATATGTAATCTCACAGCCAGTGGAAAAAGTGAGGGGTCATTTATTTCATGGCCTTCATGCTGTTTTTTTTTTTTATGGACCAGAAGCATCTGGTCATGTATGCAGACACCCAATGCAGAAAGGTACCAGAGAAACTGGGGGTTTTGCTTTGTGGTTGGGTTTTGGTTTTTTTTCTGGTCAAATATTTCCGAAGTGGAAACAGTGGAAATCACTTCAGGAAGGGCCAGATGATTATGGCAGCCCTGTTGAGTCTACCGTTGGGGTCAGCAACCCCATTCCTCTCCCTCCTTCATAGCCCCGCAATGCACTTAGAACAATTCCTCCTCTGCAAGAAGATCATTATTATAATTCAGTCTACTGCTGCTCTCTGATAATGGTACGTATTTTAATTTTCTGAGAACTGGAATATTCAGGCTGGTTGAAGTTTGGATAGCACCGAGTGGCCCGTAATATATACGAAATCAGACTGAATGATGTAAACCTCTTCTGGGTTTCATTTCGGTAAAATTTATGCTCATTTGAGAACCATTACTAGCTCATAAGCTCAACTTAAGTACAGTTTATTCCACATGTAATTCTCCTGTAACGGACTTACCCTTCAAAAAGAGGTTTTTCTTGTGGAACTGTCAGCAAACACAACTGCCATAACTGAGAGGCCTTAAAATAGAGTCAAGATGACTGTGTGCTATTATTACTTTTTTGAATCATTATGAAATGTACATCTGCCCTTTAAACATCATACACATCACTGAAATGCACATGTGTAAATAGCACAACAGGCTAGAAGAGATCTTTAAAACATACACATTATTTTAAATCTGTGTTTTGAAACAAGTTGCAAGTGTCTTTTGTTCTATTTATATTTATGAAATTTTAAAATCAGATACCAGCAAACAAGTACTTGGTAATTGCCCACCAAAACTTACTGAAACATTAGGCTTCAGTACTCACCATTTTTCCAGATTACATTTTGCAATATGCCTCATGTTGTCTACCCGTGAAGCAGAGTAAATTTATTATCAGCATATTTGCTATTACTGATCTGTAGGCTTGCACAGAACTTTTTCTAGTTTCCCTCTTTCCTTTTTGTCCATCCTTCTGCTCCCTTTTCCTTTTTCCTCCAGCTGCTCATACAGTAGAAGAAACTACCCCAACTTTGTAAGGGATTTACAGTAGTACTGGTACATTATTATCAGAAACCCTATCAGTGGTAAAATGGGTACCCTAAAAAGTATCTAAGGCAAGTATCAAGCATGTTATTACCTGTAWAATAAACTACAAAACTTCCTGCCCTAATTAACAGGCCTAATTATCAGCAGCCATCCTATTTCCCATGCCCTACAATTTAATAATGATATGTGAGTACTTCAAAATTTCACATAAACTTTGCAAACACTTTTTGACAAGTATTGTGCTATTTCCTTTTTTCATCCTCTGGTCCTAAAACTGAGATGATGATATATTATAAGAAACTATAATTTATTAAATAAAGTTTTCAGGTTAATAAATTTATCAAGTCAAAAACCTCAACTGACAGATGACCCTCAAAACTGCTGGAAAGCCAGAACTAGTTACTGATCACAGTAATCAGCAATAATTTTAAAAGCCCCATTCTAACTTACTGAAGTGACACAAATTCCTCAATTTCTGCAATTATCATCTACAAAAACTGACCTGAATTTACTGGTGCATTATCCACTTGATGTGGTTTTTTTCCATTCATATTCTGACAGACATATTACTGGCAGAATTATTTATATTTTAGCAAGTGTTAGCACAAAGGATGAGCTCAATCACTTTAGATCAGGAACTGTCACCTACTGCGCAACATCTTGACTGACAAGAGCTTCCAGGCACTGCAGAGATACGGACAAACACCAACCAACCAACCATAAGCAGCTACACCTGAAAAGCAACTTCATGATCTTCACTCATCAAAATAAAGAAACCCATCAGCACAAGAGCTGTGTCATTCAGCAAAAGCTTGCATGTCTAATCCTCAATTCATGTCACAACTTTCAATGAAAGAGCCGCAGGCCCAAAAAGATTCATTAGGTATATGTAATAATTCTGAAAAGATCTTTATTTGTATATATGCAAATTGCAAGCAAACAAAAAGTTTGCTAAGTTCAGTAAATATATTTCTTTTCTAGGACTGAACAAATAATAAGCAACTCAGAAGAAAGTACAAGAGATAAAAGGTATGTATTTCTTCTTAAATCCCCGTAAAGGCATAAAGTATCCTAATGAGCTGAAATCTAATTTGCAGGGAGCTCTCAGGCGTGTAATGGGAAGGAGGCACTCCCTCGCCAGATGGCATGTTCTGCTGATGGCCACAGAGGAGAATGAGCGTAACCACAAAAACAACTTAAGTGTTTTAACTGCCCACATATGCATATCCTCCGCCAGCTATGACAAATGGCTTTTTGTGCAAGTGAAAGTTTCAGACAGAATTACTGAAGGTTTTCCATAAGATTTTTATTAAAAAAAAAGATGAATTCATCATTAGCAAGGGTGTAAAACTCAGAGCACAAAACATTCTGAGCCACAGAGCCAGCATCACCCAAAGAGCTGACCCAGCCTTTGCACACGATGATCCATCAGCCGCTTTTATGGCCAACTAGTTGGGTGGTTTTATTTTGCTTTTGATAGTAAGTCCCACCTTCAGGTTTCCCAAAGCTCTATTTTCTTCCCTGGAATGAACCAGCAAGGAGCAAAGTCAGTGCCAGACGCRCTCCCCAAGGGTCCTGGGAGGCAGGGAGAGAGAGCATGCGCGTGACATCTAGGGATCCAGGAGGTTAGTTTGGGTTTTGCCTTCTCAAATGGTTGATGGTTTGAACCCTGGAACTATTGCGATGGCACAAGTATCTCTGGATTTCCAGCAATGTGGCAGCCTTCAACATTGGGTGGAGACAACTGATTCATCACTGAAAGGAGAGGAAAGACTGCCTCCAGATTCCTCAGCTTCGCTTTTGATTGCACTCGATTATTGCTTGCAGTTTCTGACATTGTCTGATCAATATTATTCTTAATCTGTTCCAGCCTTTTGACAGTAACAGTATCAGCTGGCATTTCATTCTCAGTGTTCAAGTCCATTCCCATGTCTAATACAGAAACATTTCTAAAAAATGTTTTTTCCTTGCCAGTTCCAAGTGATTTCTCACTGCCTTTTAGAAATCCTTCTAGTATCTAAAAGTTGTCAATAAAATATGTCTCTGCAGCACGTATCTCTCAAGGTTCTTGTGGGATTTAATATTCCCTTAGCAGCTGTTATTTTTTAAGTTTATCTTCAATATTATGAGCTGTTTAAGCAGGAATGCAAACTAGTCTATTGTCGTCTGACAGTAATAGGTTTCTTACGGAATTTATTAGAAAGTCAGAGAGCTTGCTGTTTTGGAGTATAGAAAGATATTTATACCTAAACAATACACTTTTGTCATACTTCAACTTTTCAGTAATCTAAACCAAATGTAAAACACACTAACAAAAAGAGGAAACAGCCCAAGAATACAGGTTCTAACCCAAGGTAGAAACGGGCATCAATGCTTCCCTCTTGTGCCTCTATTAAAGAGTGAGCCCATTAACCATGATATTGTGGGTACCTCTGCATAAGCAATTTCTCCTTTCCCTTCTACAAACCACATAACCTCTAGCTTAAGTAAACAGTAACATCCTCCTATTTTATTTATATATATATATATATATGTTTGCTAAGGCATCCAAATGGCTGCTAAGTAATGCTGTGGAAAACCTACAGATAGAGAGGAATAATAGGTCAGCATAAAGAGAGCACATCCATGCAAGCAATGTGCTAAGGAAGGCTATTAAAGGGATATGCTGAATCACTCTATCCTTCACTACCTTTGTCACCATTACCACTTATTTTCCTGGCCAGCTACACTTTCCACCTCCCCCTCAGTGCCTCATGATGGCAAGATCTGATGGCACATTCCTCATTTTGTAGATTTTCCATTGCTGAAAAGCTCTTCCAGGCTCTCTACAGTCTCTTCACCTGAAATGAGTTTATTCCAAAAACTTTGTTCTGAATTGGCATAAAAGCAGACCTAAACATTATAATATTTTAAAATTATTAATGAGGCCATTGCTATTATTTGACTTGAAATGTGCTGAGATGCTTTACCGTTGCGAGAAGTATTTCACACACTGTTAGCTCTGACCAGATTCCTCCATTTACCTACCTCCTGCTTTTGATGTTAAAATTCTGGATTCACTTTAGATTTGRTATGGCTATTAATAATTAGAAGAATGAATACATTATATAGGATAATCTGAGTTCATTATGAAGCCCAGCAAAGCTATAAGAAGTGAAACATCATCTCTAAGCATTTACTACTAATGTTGCACCTGAAATAAAATATTTTAAATGTTCCCAAAGACATGTACTATTCCCTTATTGGTAGACGACAACAGCCGGTACTACTCAATACAGTAGCATATATCCAAGAAGCAGGCAAGCAATGTACAAAAACAACAAAAAAGAAACCTATGACTTTAAAAGTATATAAAAATGCTTTCTCAAACAAAAAAATCCCGTTCAGATTGGTTATACTACACCTAACTGCGCACAATTTCATACAGTGAGCTCTGATCCTGAAAACTTTGTTAATACAATTTGTGAACTGAGTCCCTGAGGCATAATTTTCAGCTGAGCTGTGCTTTCTGCATTTTTGTATAATTTTGTATTGTGTGTCATTGATTACTTGCAAACACAGACTATCCCATTTTGGGATCTGGCACTAGCATGCTGACACTGCAGAATTTAACAGCACAGTTAAGGAAACACTGTAGACACCAGGACTGAAGTCTGACCCAGTTCACTTTTCAGAAGCACATCGTGTTTTTTTCAGTCATTTCCACCAAGCAATACAGTGTGGTTATACGTTGTATTAATATTCAAGCAGACACCGGATAACCCAGAAATAGTTCAGGAGCACAGCACATTCTAAATTTGCACATACACTTTCAAAGATGCTATTTTTGCAAGGTATACAGGCACAGGAAATCTAATTTGTTCACTTCTGTCTCGGTGCCTGCATACTTGTACTGTCCCTGACCTGATTCAGGTTCCCTTGGACTGCAGCCTGGGGCTTGTTTACTTGACAGAAATTCACAAGTTTTTGTTGGTTCTTTGCTGAGGAGACCAAACCCATTTTGCCACAACGTGCCCCATAGTTTCTCATGGTGGCTGTAGTCATCTTCTTTTGCTCATTTTCTCTACCACACTCTGGATACCATCCCCTATGCCTCAACTTGGAGCTGCAAGCAGGTACGTATGCTGACCTGCAAGTCCATCTTGTGTCAAGCACTGTTGTTCTTTCCCACATTCCTGCCAAATACATTACAATCAATAATTTATTCAGATTCTTCAAGAGGGACACTTCTATTAATGCAATACTTTTTTTTTTTTTTTTTTTTTTTTTTTTATAAACCATGACTATTCTGCCCTTTTGCTTGCCCTTGCTAAGAGAAACGCAGCACCCGTTCCCTCCCCACGCCGTCGCAGAGCCCCAACCTTGCCACCTCCACAAGAACTGGGAATGATTAAATAAAAAATTAACTACAAAATGAAGTAGTTGGATTTCATACCAGGAAAGCATAAAGGGTTGGAAATATTTATAAGGACTTGGAGAGAAACTATAACAGATATACCACATGATACTCTCTTGTAAATATCCCAAAAATGGAGGGAAAAAAGCCATTGCTATCTTAAATCCTCAACACTGTGAACTGGGACTGCTTTACCACTGCTCATGATCACTGATGTTTTTTGGGGTTTTTGGTTGGTTGGTTCCACCGCCCCCTTCCCATTTCACTCTCTTCAGAATAACTAAGAAATACCTGTGCTCCTCCTTCAGAAAAGATTTCAGCTGCATTGAACACCAGGACAAAACAAACCGCTGTGGAACTTGCAGCTGCAACTCCTAATACATACTGCTACCTCACTCCTAAGGTCATATTAAAAAGCTTATAAATCAAAATATCAAACTACCGTGGCCAACACCTATGCTCCAACGAGAGAACTGTCGCGAGTCAGTTGTTCATGACTGCAAGTCTCGGACAAACACTGACAACAACTAGAAAACCAGAGGCAGAGACCCGCACCATCTTCCGACTCCCGCCCTTCGCAGGGTGGGGTGCAGAGGGGGGAACTTTTAGATAGAGCATCACAATTGGATTTTTATTTTGTACCTGCATTTATTCAACTCTCATTGTTTTGAGACACTTTACATACCAACAGGGTCAACTCCTTTGCAGTTACTCTGCGCTTTCTTCTCTCTGTTGTGATCTGCATGTATTCAGATTTTTCCCAGAGTGCCTAAAAAGCCGACAGTGTATGTCATATCTGTTGGGAGATGTGGTATTTATTGCTTGCATCAGGGACTTTCTGTGTAATACACTAAAGCAGGGCAAGCTGGCTAATTACCGCTGCATGCGAGTTCAAAGTTCAGATCCAGATCCAGATGTTAAACTTCTTAAAAATTCAGGATCATCTGGTTTTACTTTTAGTTTGGCTCATCAGAGAGAAAATCCCAAATCACAACGTTTGACGCTGGCTTCCTCATTTCTGTCCCTGAGTTGCTGCATAATTCTTGAGAAGCAAAGAAAACCCCAAAGCCTTGCCTGCCTACTGTATAAGACATATATGTTACTGAAATGGTGTCCTCTTACTTATTTTTAAACTAGCTATGTAGGATTCCAGTCAGTTGCCAGCGCAGTGACTCAGCAAAGCCCCGTGCAGAGAAACTCCCTGCTGGGACTCTCGCAGGCCCGGAGGGAGGGAGGCCAGGTCGTGGGCCTTTCCTCACAGAACAAACGCACCTGCCTTAGGCGACTGCAGGACATGCAGGACGCCGTCAGAAAGGGCTCCTGAAAATCAGAATGCAAATTGTTTGCGAGTGATGAAATAAGGAGAGAAGCACATTGCCTATGCAGCCTTCAGATTTCAGGATGCTATTTTAAGAAAGCTTGGTAGTCCTCAACTCAGCATCTTCACATTACTCCTCTTAATTTACACTCACGTTCAGTGACGTCCTTAATTTTGCGTTAGAGATTCTGCCTGTCAGTTCCCAGCCCGCACCTCTCCCGCGCCGATACCCGAGAGTCTGCAAATGTGCCCAACATTTCTAACAGCAAAGCTCAGGCGCTCTTTTGGGATATTTTCTCCCAAATCCTTTTGGAACATGGAGTATATATAGGAGATTTTCAGAGAATATCTATAAAACAGAACTATCAAGGGCGTCTATGATTTCGAACACAGTATCCTCTATTCAGTAAGCAATTTATTTCAGGAGGTTGACTCATTTCCTTAAAGCTTTTTCAGCTATCTGTTGTGACTGAAAAAAATTCAGAAAATTTAGAAGTACTCAAGGAAATGAGCCAACACATCCTGGAAGAAATTCATCCAATACACACACAATAAGATAAGTCAGTCTTAGATTTCTAAAGAAATGAGCAGGAGGAAGTTCTAAAAGAACCTGAAATACTTTCTGTGAAATACAATGTTTGTTTCCCATCATCGTAACTCTCCTTATGTCCACTTTAAAAGCAACGTACTATGGCTAATCAGGAAGGTAAAGTGGTTTTTGTTGTTTTGTTGTTGGTTCCCCGCCCCGCGCAGACAAAAAACCTTCCCTGAAATAGTTTAGTGAATCTCCCCAATATTTAAATTAAAAATATTGCTGCCATTATGCCTCATGAGAACTTTATTTCAGATCCCTGGTGCATACTGCAGGGGCATAGGGTCCATGGTCAAACTAGACATCCCAAGATGAAGCCTTTTCAGTGAGATGCATAATGCACCACAGAACCACCTCATCACAGAGCTCTGGGGATGCCGGCTACCTAGAGGTCATCACCCAGGTACAAGGAAGCAAGAAGTCCCTACCTTTAAGGGTCTCCAGCAATGTAATCAAGTGCACTGTCTTGGAAAAGCTCAACTCTTTGAAAACAAAAGCAAAGAACCAGAAACTTTTTTTACAGCCTTTCCAAGAACCACTCATCCCCAGGGTTTCATGTTTCTGAATATCTGAAATCATGACAGGAACAAATGAAAAATCCATTTGCCAAACAATAAAGATTTCATGAAATAGTAGTTATTACAAATTGCTTTTGCCCTTCTCTGGATTCTCACATACTTGTGAAGCACGAAGAGTGCAACTCAAGTATTTTGAGTATTCTCAGTCATTAAGTGAAAAAAGGCCATTTTTCATTAAAACTTTTCTACACCATTGTCTATTAGACATGAATTTAGCAGTATGACAATGCTGAACAGATGCCTTTGGCTAGACGTTTACCAAGTGACAACATATGCCCATGTGCTGGGCTGGCAAAGGTGCTATGCCTCTTCTTTCACTAGGGAGGCTCACTCCATATGCATATATAGCTTTTGGAAATGTAGCATGGGCCAGACATAGTACTGAATCTCCCAGAACACGTTAGCATCAGCAGCCAGTTCTGAGAGGCAATCTCACCAACGCCACCCCACTCTTGGAGAAATGATCAACTGGGGCTCTCACAATGGAGCGAAACCACACCTTGAGTTTGCAGCACAAAGTCACTCTTCACACAGATTCAATCAAGACAATAAAATCTCTGTGCCTCCTTCTCATTTTCTCCATTACTTTTGACAGTCTTCACAGTTTGGATCAGCGTCTGTTCAGTCCTTCTAGTTGATTGCCTTGGACTTCATTTTTCTGTTTGATGACTCCTCTGTATCGGAATATCCCTTGATCCCTGTATGTAATTTGTCATCTTTACCTCGTCTGGCAAACAAAGAGGTTTCCAAACCTTAGCACGCCCCTTTGCAATCCACTAACTCCATCATACACAAGTTCTTAACATGCCAGTCCCAACATCCAGAAATACTTCATTGTTTTAAAGCTTTTATCTCATACAGGAAAGCCAAGATCCAACTGCTCTTCTAATGACGTAGTTTCACATTGCAGCTAATAGTTACAACCACCAGATCAGCAGACAGCCCGTGGAGGAGCAGCCTCACAGTGCCTCCTGCCATGCTCCACTAGACAAAGCACAATGTCAGATCAGCAAGTATCCACAGGAAAACTATAACCAAATTAGATGCAACCCAAAACTACACTGAAAGTCAGTGGGTTTTTTTGGAGGGAGGAGGTGTTAGTTTTCTCTAGGGCAAGGCAGATTCAACTTCTTGATCATCGTAATGATTTTTCCCATTCAGACTCCCCCTCACCTCAACACAAGAAACACCGTACAAGAACATGAGAAGGAGAAGTACAAAGGCAGAAAGAGAGAGCGAGTGAGAAGGTGTATACAGACTCACCAAGCCAACAGAAGCAAAAATAAAAAATGTGTGGAGCTGGGGGAGGGAGGGGCCAGAATAATTTCATCATTTCCTACTTCAAATTAGCTTTGTTGTTTGTTTGCTCACAGTACCCAGAATGTCATAAACCTAAATTTTGACATATTTCCACAGAACCTTCCATGAAAAGAAACTGCGTAGAAGGAGCAGAAGTGGGATTTGGAGAAAAACAACAACAACAAAAAATCACACTCAACACAAGCTAATGTATATCTCCCCCTCTCCCCCCCCCCAAAAAAAAAAAAAAAAAAAAAAAGACTTTTTTCAGGTTATGTAGCTTATTAGCAGAAAGTTAATTTTCAGAATTAAATTGCTCAACCTTTGTCTGAGCAAAAAGAGAACTGGAGTAATGCTAAGTGGTAATTCAGATCCTTGAACAGTGAGCAAGTGGGACCTCTAAAGAGCGAGTTCGTCCTGCTCTACTATTTTGAAATTAAATACTTTTAACAGGCTCTTCTCATCTTTAAGGAATCACATCACTCTAGTTTTAGCCAAATGCAGTTTTTAGATTAATGTACTCCATATCCAACTTCCCAAACATAGCTTCAATTTGTTCACAATAACTGGAGTTTCTGGTGAGTATGTATCTACAAGATTACCAAGACATTAGCAAATATTCTTGAGTACCAAATAACCTACCTCAAAGTAATTGGTGGTTCATGCCCTAGCTAAACAGAAGACTGTTTTCCATTGGAAATTAAAATGGTATTTTATGACAAAGTCTTGATGAACTACATCTAACTGCACAGCAGTCCTAAGTAAAAAGACATTATCCAAGCGACAGCATCTTACTAATCTATTCTTCATTACCTCTCATGCAGTAGATGCAGAAGAGTGAAAAAGGAGGTTGGAAGATTGCCCAGGATCTTCACAATCTACATCAGCAGAAGAGAATTTAGAATTTTCAGGATAAGTTAACTCCAGAGTAATGCACTGACAGTATAAACAGAGTTTTCCCGTAATAACCAGAGAAATCGCTAATCTGTCTTCAGCACCTGTCTTCATCGTATCACATTGTAATGGAATGACTTTTTTTCCCCATACATCGCCTAGATCTTTCTCTTCACACATATGCTTTATCAGTTTTGTAATGAGACGGATTATTTGTTCAGGGTTAAGATTTACCTCTTAAACAAAAAGGATGCCAATATAGTTATTTCTAGTCTAAAATCTTTAGGTTCATGTCATGAAGGTGAGAGCAGCCGCAGCCAAACACTGCTTATGACAAGTACTAAATGGTTCTGCAGATTAAACTGGATGAGACCAAAGCTAAAAGAAACACAAAGGTCATGTTACAATTCTTTAGAAGCAGTATCATTTTACCAGTGCCAAAAATCAAAGCCAATTATATTAAAGTCATCACTAGAAGTCAAGAAAGGAGATAAACATCTTGCTTATTTAACTTTTTAGCATGCAATCTCAGAAGTAAAATGCTTCCTCTCTTGCAGTGTTAACATGCAACAGCAAAAAAGGACCACAAAACTGCGTAGACTAATGAAGGCAAAGCAGCTTTATTAATTTGTGTAAATATCTTGAAAGCACCTACAGATAACAACATTTCCATCATTTCTTTTAAATTCCTAGCAGTAATTCCCTGGGACTCTGTAAGCAAAGAACAGAACCTAGAATTAAATGCAACTAGAAAAAAAGGCTCACCAACTCAGTTACTCCCAGCAATGCAAGTAAACCCAGAGCATAAGTAATTACAAGAAGCACAGTCGGACTTGCACTATTACAGCAGCCTACAAATCACATCCCATCACACCCTCTCTGCTGGGGTCACTGCTGCACATTGCAGCTGAGCGGGTCCAGTGGCAAATTACGGCCAAAGAGACAGCCCTTCTCACTCCTGGTTACATGCTCCTGCAGGTTCCCTGCAGCTACCCCTGCTGCTCTCCTTCATCCTATTCAAGAAGTGAAATCAGCAGAGAGCTGTCTGTACTCTTGGGAGAGTAAACGCTCTGCCAGTTTAGCTCTGCTCAGCCAATGGGCTGTAAATAGTAGCACCGAAGACAGTAATCTACACTAATCTGAAAGGTGGTAATTTTTATTTAACTGCTTGAGCAGAAGAGAAGGACTGTACTCAATTAAGTGTGCTGTAATTAGGACTGCTTTTCAAAATCGAAATCTTATGCACTAATGACTCAGAACATCTAGCCGAATGGACAACGAAAGTCATAAAGCTATTCGCATCATTTGGTGAAATGCCACTGATGTCAGGTGGGTTGTCTTTGATTTTACTTGTCGAAAACAAATCACAGGTGTGTTTTTTTAAAGGAAACTGGACAATGCACTTTTCATCCTATTGATCAAATAATTTACAGGTTAAAGAATACATCAAAGAAAGTGTTGTTGCCTGTACATTAAGTACTACCCCACCAATAACTCCTAAAATCTTATTCATTGTTGACTTTGGTAGATTGTTGCATCCTTATTCACTATCTTGAAAGCAACTGCCTGCCTCTAAGTCTACTAAAATTCAGAGATGCATCTATGTTGAAAAATTTGTCAAACAATTTTCCCTCTCCCTGCAGGCTACCACCTGCTGAACTGTGTCATGCA
This sequence comes from Phoebastria nigripes, assembly GCA_035582835.1. NCBI lineage: Eukaryota > Metazoa > Chordata > Aves > Procellariiformes > Diomedeidae > Phoebastria > Phoebastria nigripes. Next base: position 1,576,424 of record JAYKAV010000167.1, on the reverse strand, counting down.
TGAAACCCTATATAGAAATTAAACTACAGTGAACATAGAAAGATGTTATTTTTTTTCTTTTTTATGAGGTCATTACTGGACATTTATCTCAGTGACAATGGTATGTGCCTGCTACTGCGCTATAATGTTTTTCTATGCATATTTCATCTTACAAAGCCAAACCCATTTAGGCTTGACGGACTTCATATGCAAGAAAGCACTTCCACATTTGATGGCAAAGATAAAACATTGATTAAGGTCCTGATCTTGCAAGGCACCGAATGCCTTCAATTCTTAGTCCTCTTCACAAATGACACCTAGTAGGTCCAAGATTTCAGTTTTAATCTGTCAAAAATTATCCTCAAGTGAGACTCCACTCATGTGAACCACATTTATGACCATCAGATGAAGTTTAAATTCTCAAGGAAGGAAGCATTTCATAGAGCATGAGAGTTCATACCATATCTGATAATGAAAACTTCTAATGGCAACTGAATAACAACGATCAGAGAATTATTGTCAGGGAAAACAAGAAACTGAATTTCTCATCACACTTTCTGCAAGAAAACTGGAAACTGGTGACCTGTATCCATCTAACCTTCTTCTGTGTACAGTTAAAGAGGGCTTGATGTTAACAGTGACATGCAAGAAGAAATTAAGCTGAAACTGAATTCTTAAATATGCCCTTTAAGAATAAATAGCTTTTGTCCATTTCCCTTATGATCTGATTATATATCCACATAACTATGCAAGTTATTTTGAACATATTCTATAAATTTTCAAAATAAGCTCCTTTACATTCACTTAACACTTTACAGTACTCATCTTGCTTCTTCCAGGCAAAGTAACAAATCTTTGTTGTATCTTTTCCTCTTCTCCTTACTACAGTACCTGGGAAATGACTATGTTATTTTTATGGAAAATGTAGGTTCATATTTTGCATTACTGCACATTGGGATATAAAGGATTAATTTATTCCCAAGGTCAGGGCAGGAATGACAAGGGCAATGAATCTACTAATTTTTACAAACTTTCAAGGACTACTGACACATTAGTGATGGAATGAGTGATTAGTGACTCGAAATACAACTGAAGACTTTGACATTAACTCTGAATGACTGCTAGACAAAGGAGGCAGATCTTGTGAAAAGAGTTTGACCAGACCTTGAAACAAAGCTCTGAAGCACAGGATTTGCTTGTCTGGGAATTGGCTGCCCACCAGAGTGAGAGCGATGGAGTCCTGGATGCTGCTGGGCAAAGAGACAAGAAATGCTGCCAATGCAGATGTTTCTAAGCTTTGTTTTTCCCAAGGAGTAAACGCCAGCTAAGCATAGTCAGTTTAACGGCACTCTTGTAGCATCTTCACCCCACATCAGTACCTCTCTTAGGCCAAACTGGCAAATTGTACAAGGGCTGGGAACCACTCAGGCCCAGCTGAAAGTTCTTCTGTACCAGAGGAGTTCYAAGATGGTCAGGTCTGGCCATTCTCTGGATCTTTTTTGTTCCTCAAATAGCATAAGTTGCAAGACACATCTTGATGAGCTTTGCTAGGAACACAGGCCTATCAGGATCAATATTGGCACCTTCAGTAACCTCCTCCCATTATAATTTAAGAATCTGTGTATCCAATAGCAGACTATATTAAAAGGTTATATTAAACATATCCACCAATAAAGTGTTAGTTTAGAGTCCTAGTATGCATGTTTCTCATCAAGTGCCACTGGTTTTAACTACATCAGTCACATCCTTAACACATTGTATTTAACACTCAGCTTATAACACTTCTCCATTAATTCAGATTCTTATAGTCATTGATAAATCTGTGCAGACGAAGGAGCCAAGAACTTCATAAAAAATTTATAGGAGGAATTCTAACACTGTGCATAATGCAAAACAAATCCATAATCTATTACTTACATGAAACAAATCAATAGATGAATTAATGCAACTACTTTTTCAATCCAATTATCAGTGATCTGGAATAACTGTTTTTCCCCAAATTATTTTGAAAATACTGTATGGCATGTTGATTTGATAATAGAAAACAGCTCAGCAAATGTCTTTAAAAAAAAAAAAAAAAAATCAAAATGAAAGCCAACCTCCTTCAAAAAAATAAAAAAACCAAGCTAACACAAGGCAGTTTTATGGTAAAAGGGAATATTATGAATTCGGAAGTGTACATTGTTTTCCATTATCCAGTGTTTGTATTTGCCATCTTTCCATCTGCTGGAACAGCCACTTACATCAAAAAGGCAGGGTGGGGAGAACACTTCTTTCTATTCAAAGGATTATAAATGTTGTCATGCCAAAACCTCTTGCAGTGGAAAGATACTAAAAACATAGCTGAAAGTGTCCTCCCTGCAGCTACGTTTGTCTAGTTTTCAGGTCAGGGGTATCTCAAAAACTTAAAAAACACAATTAACTGAAAAGTTTGGATGTTCTGGCAACACTTTCTCTGTCACAGCTTGAACTTCTTCCAGACATAAATGTCATCCTACAAGATTCTAGGTTTTGTTTTTATTTTTTAGCAGGGAAGTAATTCTTTTCCTCTTAAAACAAATATAATGAGTGTATTTTAATGTAGTGAGTGTATCTTTTAAGGTATCTGCTGCATGCAGTGAAAATACATAGAGAAAGCACCTTCTATTCGTGTCTTCTAACTTTTGCAGTAAAGAGAAGGTATTATGCTGTCCACACACTGGTTTTTGAGCAAAATTTACTAGCTTACAACTGAGGAGGAGAAAGTACCAAATTCTGTGTTGGGGAAAAAGTAGCTTTGCATGTGGATCTAGGAAGAAAGGAAAGAATAAGACTGAAATGCAGTACCTGGAGGGAAAGCTTCTGAAGACCCTTGGTTTGTTACAAGCCTTTTTTTTTTTTTTTTTTTTTAAATCACTGTAAGCCTCACCCCATATGATTTTAGGATAAATTCCTGTATTAGACTGCCTTCACTTTCCATTAGCCCACTCAAGAGGTGGCTTTTCCCTAAATATTACTAAGTCACCAGCAAATGAGGTGTTACAAGGCAGCTTTTTCCACATACTTTTGCTTATCACAAATATCAAGACTAATGCCAATCTGTATCAAATATACAGACTAGTGCCAATCCCAGTTGCAGGCCAACACTAATTCAAGTTCTCTCCTGTAATCCTACTTGTTGTCGACTATGAACTTTGCTTTGTTATACATATTACTTAAGCATACATCTCCAGTGGGAGTTTCACTGACAACTCAACATGCACAGGTATGGCTCTTCCAGAGCTTCAGAGTCATAGTCCTTTTATTTATTTTTTGAAGAGAACAAAACCACCACAGTGCTTAGATATTCAGACGATGTCATTAAAAAAAAACAAAAACAAACAAACAAACAAACAAACAAACAAAAAAACACACCAGCCAACAAATCCCCAGTGGTTGATGACAAACGATGCAACACCAGCCTCCTGGAAGCCTAAGCCAAAGACTCTACCATGGAGCCAGCTGGGTAAAGACCAACTCTTCTATACGGAAAGTCAAGCCCATGGTTTGCAGACTTTAGCTGCAGCCAAAATGAGGAGTAACCACAAATTAATACTGTTATGCCTAGTAACTAGTCAATAGACTAGTACTAACAGTACTGCTAAGATTTTAAAGTACAGAAAAGTATTCATGTTGCTAAAACAGGAAGGAAAAAAAAAAATCAAGTGAATAATGAGGCTTTTCTGGAAGATAATAAAGTTATTACTTTGCATGTTTTCTATAATGAAGACCAGAGAAATCTTTTGGGAATAAAGTATCTTAACATTTTATAATCTCTCTGTCTAATGTAAGCCACTATTTTAAGTGTATTAAAGGCAGTTTACATGAAAGCTTTTTTCTTTTTAATCTTGTCTGACCTGAAATGGAAAGGCTCCGAACTCCATTACCCTAGGAGGCTTAGTATAAACCTAGATCCTATCTAAATTGCCCTATATAACTCTGCATCAGTTGTTTCTGTTTTGATTTTTGTTTTGTTTTTATAATGCTATTGTGGATCCACGCAGTAGGTATAACAAAAAGCCAAGCAGCCTGTGAAAAGCAGTTGATGGAAATAAATATAATGACCTTTGATAGCCAGCATTTTAAATGTGCTAAGGATCTCTAGAATAAGGGCATGCATCTCATAACTAGGACTCCGTAAATTAGGACAAAAATAGGCCAACCTGGGCAATTTGGCCATGGGAGTTAATCTATTTAAACCAAAAGTAGGGTTTGCTTCTCTCTCCTGACTTTTTATTCTTCATTTTGTACTTTCTCATTTCTTTAAATATGAGACTTCATGGCAACCCATAAAACTCATCAAGATTCAACTTCCCTCAGCATCCCACGAGCAGTGGAGAGTCCACCTGCTCATCTTCTTGAACAGTTCCCACTTCCCAAAGAAGTCCTGGTACCCTGTTGCTACAATAACACAGTGGCAAGAAAACTGGGATGCCTCACAGTCCCTTCGAACTGAATATCCATTTCTCTTTTTTGCTTGCAACTGGGTCCAACACTTTGCGCAGCCTTACTCACTCTACAGGACTCCAGAGACTGACCACTCCTGCCATAGCAAGATTCAGATTCCTCTTAATTAGAGGAAAATATGTCTGTAAAACTCCAATAGCTCAAATATTGCTTGGAACAAACATTTTTAAACCACGCATGTACAGAGCAAAAGCTGGGTCAGTACTGGACAAGAAAACTTCATGGATCTAACAGGATGCAAAATGTGTTTGTTAAAATCTGTAGTCTTCTACCACTTCAAAAGATGAAGAAGGTTTTCAGTCTAAATCCTAGTTTAGCTCTTTAAAAAATAAATAAATTTTGAAAATTGAGAGAATGGACCTCTTCCTTCCATCTCATTAGGACAGAAACGCTGAAAATTTACCTTTACTCTTCAGAGTAAGCACAGGTACAATACCTCTACTAAAAAGCCCCCTCCCTGAATTTCATCACGCCTTGTCACTTTCAAGTGACAATCCTCATAACCTATCCTGAAGAAGAAATGAGAAGCCCATTCTAGGCAAAGCTTAAAGCTGAATTCAAAATGATAGACCTGTATTTCAGATTTGACAATTTCCCATTTCATGCAACACTGCCCGATTTACCTAAAGAGCTAAGACTCAGAAATAACATTTCTCCCTTGCATGTAGTCTCACTGGGACACCTTTCTGTGCTTTTATAGATGTGTTATCTACATTCTCCACGCATCTCGCCTCTGGAGCTAGAAAGCTGCTTCAACAAAACTTGATGGACAAGACTGTTCAAGAAGTGCTACTGACACTTTAAAGAGTTCAGACAGTACAAAATCAGAAATAGTCAGGAAAAAGGATGTTTGCCTTCACAGAATATGCTGTGTCCCTCACATACACTTTTCTTCCGGTAATCCTTGGGCATACACTGGAAAAGAAAAGGACCCTCTGTAAAAAGCAGTCCCTCAATAAGAAAACAGATCACATTTTGGCTGCATGTAGTGATGAAACAGAGGAAGATACGAGTATGGTACTAAAACCAGCAAACTTGCACATGTATCTAAAAACATTCCTTAAAATACAAAAGTCTAGAAAAACTGAGCATGAATTTAGCTATGTAGAGCTATGTAGAATTTTTCACAATTAAGTTCAACTTCTTGCATTCAAAAACAAGAGATCAAAAGTTACTGCAGAGGAGTATCCTGAGGACATTATAGTGAAATAATGTTTAAAAAAAATACGCAGTCTTTTCTACAAAGCATTTGTTCATTTATGACTCTCGCACCCCGCCCTAAAAAAAAAAAAAAAAAAAAAAAAAAAAAAAAAAAAAAAAAAAAACAAAAAAAAAAAAAAAAAAAAAAAAAAAAAAAAAAGTCAGTCCTTCAGAATAAGATGATTCTGTGTTTCTCCCCTTAGGCTCTTCTCTTTTTAAAAAGATAACATCTATTTTCATAACCATTTAGCAGGCCAACCATTTCACTGAAGTTGTATTGCACTTAGAAAAAGCTCCATCTACTATTCCCTGTGTAAGCCAATCATCTGCAACCACCTAGTAGTAAAGGCAGTGACTCTGATTACTGACAGTCTTGTGACCAACTGCACCAACCAATGTCTGGGTGAATCTGTATGGTGATTTGTAGTCAGTCTCTTAAAAAGAAAGGGATCTAGTAAGTTTGGTGGGATTCCTACTGAGCCACTGCAGTTTTAACCATGCAGTAAAACCACACTAAGAAGCACAGAAATAACTGCTTTCTCGTGATAGAAAACTAATGAGCACTAATTGAATAAATTAATGAATGAAGAGGGAAGGCAGTTTCCCAGTGTGTCGTTTTCAATTCCTTTTATAATGGATGTATTCTATGAAATTAATTTGAAGTGAAAATTTACCTGGATTGCTTCAGACCTTTGCCAGATCTCTCTGTACTAATGCCTGAGCTCAGAATGATGCTCACCTTTAGAATTTCACCTTCTCTTCATTTACAGAATTAACAACCACTTTTTTCCCCAAAAACATTGATCTTGCTTTCATGACAGTTAATTGTACAACCAACATAAAAAAAAAGCCACAGGACTGTGCTTTTGGTTATGCAATGTGTTTTTTAAAATAAAATCAAAATATTTGCCTTTTTCCATTCCTAGCTCCTTGAAAAATGGTGCTTTACTAGAAGACATGGGGGACATTGGCAGTACAGCACTAGGCTGGCACAGCCCTCGTGCTGTCTTGTGTTAGTGACCACGCACAATTTCCACTGCCTTCAGGAGGCGGTGCCAGAGGAGAGTGACTTTGTAAGTCAGATGGTTTTCATTTTAAAGAAGGAACAGGATGGATAACCTCAAGCAACTACGTTGAATATTAATAACTTGTTTGAGAATGGAGCTTTTATTTTTAAATATATTCACTCACAAACATCCCTCGCCTGAAAAAACAAGAAGCGAGTGTCCTCAACTTCCAAAGGAGTAAGTGGGAACTGGGGGTACTTCATGGCAATTATTACAAAGGACTGAAAATCCTGGATTATAACCTGTGGGATTTAACTTACCTTAGCTACGTCTATAAAAGTTTATTATTTTTTATTTTTAAAAGATGCTAGATACTTGAAAGAGTTTATCAAAAAACCTAAATCAAAGATAGACAGGCATGCCTATCAGGCTGAATATATCCTTACCACTCTGTTGTAAAAAATGTGTAATTCCATCATTCAGAATGATGAAGCCACAAGTCTTAAAGGAAAGACTCTGCTCAGATCTATCTTAAATCAGTAACAAAACTCTCACCAGCACGCATGGATTTCGAGTGGCAGCGGAGACAAAAGCTCAATGTGAGTCAGTTCCTGGACTTCTCATCATTTAAAAAGAAAACAGGAAACCCAACATATATCTCACACACTCTGGTATTACACAGTAGCATGATGGGGGTTTTAGGCCCAAGAAGGCGTAAAGTTGGCTGTTCCTTGTAGGATTCTTACCCTCTGGTAACTTAACGTTATTTTGTACTTTAGAGGCTCAGCAGACTGAAAGCAGAAGTATTCTTAATCATGAAAGTAGGATAAAAATCACTTATAGCCTACAATAAGAACCAATGAGAATTTTACAGGAAGATAAATTTGTACTCAGCATGTTGAATACCAATCCTGAAGTGCTGTGAACCATGAAAAAAAACTATAGGAAGGGGCATCAAACCTTTATTCAGATGAAGCTCTCAATGTATTTAAATTAGAATGTTTAAGCTCCATTTAGCAGTCTGTGCATTTTACAGCACAGACCACACTTCAGGCTGCTAATGCTGTTGGGAAGATTCATGTCTGTTTATTATGGAGACATTTCATTTAAGTGGCTTAAATGTTAGCACATATCCACAGTTCATCCCAGGAGGGACTGCAGCTCATGCAGCAGCTCCAATACAGCTTTTATAACCAGGTAAGCACTGGAACAGCACAAGTCAATACTGTTCAGTTTGTGGAGCTGCAGTAATGTTGGAAAAAAATATCAGACCGAAAAAGAGTAAGAACTGGAAACAGCAACTCCACAGCACATAACATTAAGTGATGCAGAGATGGAACATCTTGGAAAAAGCTGGCACATCAATACCTCTCCAAAATCCTACTGAGACCAATTTCATTGCACTAAACTTAGTCCCAGCACAGACAAAATTCCAGTGGTCAGACCTGTTTCCACCAGTTTCTGCTATACCTGCTTCTGGCAGGTTGAACTGACAGTTCCTTTCTACATTAGTAATTAGGTTCAGAGAAGCAGTGCAATTTTGAAACAAATCAACTGATCAGTCCCACTTACTGAGTACTGGTTAAATTCAGAGAGTAATTTTAGTCCACGTGAACTGGATTCCTTGAGAAGACGACTAAACCCCATGTGCCGCTAGCTAAGCTCCAGTTCCTAGTGGGGACGTAAAGATTGTCCTTTGGACAGCTCCAAACCAGAAATGCAGCCCGGATGTTTGGATCTAGGGGCCTGACTAAACATAATACAATGGAAAATCCCAACCCAAATATGCTGCTGATGCTAGGGTCTCAGCACCAACTGCTTTGACCTACTGTTCCACACCTTTTGAGCCACATTATTTTGGTAATGCACACACTGCCCACCGGCCCTCACGTGCCAGCCTAGAGCTCTTTCCAGCTCCCTCCTGTGAAATATCCTGAACAGCACAAAAAAGCACATAGAAGAATCTCTTTAGAGGATTTCCTTCTACAAGAATTCTTCATAAACAGAAATTCTCACTCCTTCAGAATTGATACAATTTCAGTTCTACAAAATCAAAGACTTATACCTTTTATACCTTATATACTTATACCTTAATACCTTTTCACAAATGTTAAGAATTTACTTGTCCAAAAAAATGTATAAACATTGGACAGTAAGCATGTCAAGTTACACGATGAATATGGTACTCCGAATTTTCCAGTCTGTAAGCCAGCCACCAGCAAAGGTGAAAACAGGAAACTGTACGCACATTTGTTGTTTAAGAAGAATGCATTTCATCTTCTAGCAGGTCATTGTGGAACATGATCTACGTTAATTAGAATCATGTTTTTACATAGTTCACTGCACTAAGAAAAGCAAAGAGAAGTCCAAGGTAATTCTCTGCAGTCTTACCTCAACTTTATCTTTAGGTTAATTATGTAGTGTGACAGAACACATATCAGAAAAGGAAATATGAAGTGGCAAAAGAGCAACAAACACACAGAAATATTACAACATGGTTCTGACTTACCTATGTGATAAAGTCCTATCCAGTCAGTCGGGTCTACTTCTTCCTTAATATCCCAGAAAATGATGAGGTTCTGAGATTGCCCCAAGGTGTACTCGTACATACTGGCTGTCAAACTAGACCTGCTATCCGAGGTCACTAAATCAGTGTCGCTGTTGGCACGCTGCAAGTTCATGTTCTCAGCCATGGTGCCCTGAGATGCCAAACTCTGCAGATTCTCTGGGCTCAGAGTATACCGTAGCTGTGGGTTGCGGCGGCGCACAAAAAGCAGATGTTCTCGGGCTGAACTGGCCATCTCTTCCCCACTTTTGTCAATTTACGTGAAAAAGTTGTCGTTCAGAGATCTATCATGAAGAAGAAAAAAAAGAAATTGTTAAAGTAAGACAGCAGGTTACTCAGTCAAATATTAAATGGAGAGGCCTTGGTGCAAAAATGTTCCTACAGAAGCCTAAAATGGACTGAGTAAAATCTTTTACTTCATTGCTCTACCACTGCAGCCACCTCAGTGTCTGTACATAAAAAACAAACAAAAAACCAAAAACCAAACAAAAAAACCCCACCAAACATGAATCACTTGCAACAAAATTCAGAGTTAACCACACACCATGAAATAACATTTATAAGCCAGAAAGCAACAGAAAGCAAAACATCCAAGACCATCTATCAAGCAAGAACAGCCACAGTAACAAAGCTAATTTAAGTCTGGCAGTAGCCTAAAGAGTGAAGAGATAACGAACTCGTCTTCCATCAAAGAAATCACAGCAGTATATGATATACTTTCACTCAGATATGTTAGTTTCCAACAATACTCTCTATGCACTGTATGTTCAGAATCGATATTAATAAGTTGGACATATTTCAGTAGAAATATGGTATCACATATTTATGCTACTATAAAACCATTTTGTAACGATTTTATTTTTTTAGATACAAAGCATAGCTCTGAGATCCTCTATACCATACAAAAACACGTCAGACCATTGATGGGGGTACTTTACGGATGTATATTCAATTAGCCCATGTCAGTTTATCTGTGCAGTCAGATTTTGTTCTTCTTTTCATACATCAGAAAACAGAGGCCTTATAAATTCAACAGCTTTCCTCTAGCCCTGAGGAGACACTAGAAGGTCTCCACTGAAATGGTCATGCCAGTATCATCACATCATACCTTCAGAAGCAGAACCTGCATCTCATTATCCACAGCTACCTAAAGTACCGCCATTTGAAAATAAGCCCTCACATTACTCACAACTTGAGATAAATCATCAGAAAGGAAAGACCAGAATAGCAGAATATTAAAACAGAGGGAACAGCTTATAGGAGGATAGAATCGGCGATGGGAACCTCTTGCCATAGAAGGAATATGAAAATTTCCTTATCTAAGCTACGTGACTTTGACCAAAGCTGTTTGCCTTTTTTTAAAAGCTATAGTTTATATCAACTCATTGTTTCTTTATTTTAGAGAAGAAAGAAAATGGTCCTTATCTGGCAGAACCATTTGCTTTCAGAAGAAACTGAATTTTCTGGTAATGTGTTTTTCAGTCAAAACTGTGAAAATGATCTTCTGTACTATATTCACCTGGAATAGGAACCATGTATTTCCTCCAAAGCCAAACCAAACCAAAGCAGTCCTCCTGCCCAGTAGTAACTCCAGAGCTCACCGGGAAGAAATTGTGCCCTGGGCTCCTCACACTCTTCATACAATTTGAAAATAGTATTTCAACATTTCCGACCAGATTGCAACTTAACCAGTAACAACATCAATTATTCCACAGTAACAACATCAATTATTCCACTATAGTATCTTCTGTGAGGGATGTATACTGCAGGAAAGATCTCCTTATTTTTATACATACAAATAACCACATATAAGAAAAATGTGTCCGTGTACACGTATAAAAAAAGCAAGTAAGAGGTACCTGTGTATTATTCTTGGGCTTTCTTCTTGGTGTTATAGCCTTCAGCTATCATACGCAGATATATTTGTTCTCTTAAAATAACCCAAGCATTGTCAGACAGCGCTGAGTGCCACCTGCTATAATGTTCCCTGTTTCAAGGAAGGAAGCCTGTAATGCAGAATTAGGTAGAGCCCACGAGAAGCAAATGGATTGGCTGGCCACTTCCATAGTATTATAATTGTAATTAGACCTACAGTGCACTACCACTATCAATCAAATGTCTGACAACTGGTTTATTAAACAGAAACCTCTGCCTCTAGAGGTCAAAAGAAATTTAGTTATTAAAAAGAAAAAAAAAGAAAAACACTTGGAGAAAAAAAAAAAAAAAAAAAAAAAAAATCATTAAAAAAAAAAAAAAAAAAAAAAAAAAAAAAAGCATTTTCATATTTTGAGGTTTTTCTTTTCCTATGCATTCCTCTCTCCCCACATGATGAATCTGCAAAAACTGCCTCTTCCCTTCACTTCTATTTCCTATCACTCATCTTCAATTTTCTTTTTAATAACATTTCAGTGTATGCACTCTTCCAGCGTATCACAAATTCTTCTGCTATTTTTCAGCTTTTCTTAAATTGGAGATGTTTTGAAATATTAAGAACTAACAAAGGGGAAAAATAAAGTTCAACTCATCCGTTTGTATGCAATTCACCACACACTGTACATGGTTCAGCATCAAATATTGCAGCAAAGAAACAAAAATTCAGTTCAATAATTCTACATATACAGAAGCGACACAGAGATGACCATATTTACTTCACAAAGTACGCAACACAGTCTTTCCTGACATGAGCAGTGTTTGGCTGCRTACACAAAACACTTTATTTTTGGTGCTGGCCGTTAGCGGGGTTCACTAACTCCTTCCCTGTCATGTTCCTGCACACTCTGCCTCTGACATCAGTGTCAGTGACGAAAAGGAACCTTTGGTACAAAGGGCCTTCTTAAATGAGAGTCAGGGAAGTTAGTATCTTGTTTCTCTATGCGGAATATTAGTCAATAGATCTGAAAATCCTGGGTGACTTTAAGACCAGAAGGGTAAATAAGAGCGAGCCACCAACTTCCCTACAAGCCAGTGAAACACGCAGGGATCAGCCAGTCACTGCAATCTGCCCCCCCCCCYTTTTTTTTTTGTCCCCCTTCTTTTTTATTTTGTGATCTGGGCAACAGCACAGGCTAACAGTTAAGTCTTAAATGTCACAGTGAAAGAGTTGTACCCCCTAGTCAGGAAGAGCCCCGATTTGCACCCCAGCCTGCCCGCCGCAGCAAGCACATACGCTGCCCGGGTACCACTGCCCTCCGCACGAGGAGATCGGGCGAGATTAATCAACAGACTGACAGCGCGCTATCAAGTTAATTTTCTTCTGTCCCACAACTAGAGATTTATGTAATTTTGAACTACTGTATACAGTGGTTTTACGGCAGTAAAATCACTGCAAAATAAGTGTCATGCAGGAGGATTACAAGTTAAAGACAAAGTTTTAATAGGAGGGATGAAAAAATTTCCTTCAGCTGCAGAGCAGTACACTGTACCCGGGGCAGCACTGGCATTTGTTGGAACATATTGAAAATTTACATGTGGCAGATGGACAAACTCATCCATGTTTAAGGACACATGAGAACTAACTTGTACTAGCTAGGACTATTCCACAGTTTGAAAGATGAGAACAGCCCAAGAAAAACGTTAATTCCTTGGCAACAGTCCATTTTCTTAAGTCCTAATTGTTGTCAGTCTGGTGAATCACAGACATCATTACAGTTTCTGAAAGTAAAGTAAACCACAAATCTAAATGCTGGGTAACTTCTCTGATCCTACTCATGAATCCAAATGTCTTAAAGTCATGATTTAAACAATGATCCCAACAAATCACATAACTCAAAGCTACTGAAATCAACTTGCACCAAACAAGTTAAACTCGCATGTAAATGAGCTCCTATTACAGAAAAAATACCTCCAAAAATTCAGGACTTGTGAGCTTTTAGAATATTTTCTAAATTCAGTGAAATAGGTTGTAAAGGGTGTCAGACAGAACTCTGCTACGTAGCATCTCACAGCAAGCTGGGAGGTTAATTAAGGAGATTTCTAAAGAGAGAAATATGACACTCATATTGTAAAAGGGGAAAAGATGATTGCCATAAAACCCAAACCATAAGGAGTGATGGAAGGGAAAAAAGAGCCACTACGTTAATTATTTGCAGTCTGGAAATTCAGCCTGAAGATGGGATGAAAACCTTACACAGTGCCTTCCTGCCTACAAAAGGAATTGCTTATCTGACATTTGGTTAACAATTCCCGATGTCTGTCATTAATAACATAACTAACAGTACACTAACACATATATCCTACCAGAGACTGAAAATAAGAATTATCCTCCCACCTTCAACTCCTGCTAAGCGCCACTGAAACAGCATTTGCATCCAGACTATACTGTAAAGACAATACCCACGATTAGCTGTGTGCACCTGCCCTGCCATGAAGGTTTGGCTAATCAGGCTGAATGTGATCAGAGCAGCGATTTCACCAAGTATCAGACCAAGCTGGCAAGGCATATTGTTTCGTGAAGGCAAGCTGAAATGGGGAAATGGAATCAAAAGCATAGGGAAAATACAGGCATTTGAGAAAACAGCAAATACTAACTTTAGCAAAGTATTTTAGTTGACAAGTGAAAACTGTACCAAAGCTGCTTATCTGTATCACAGTGTTTTCTTCAATACTTGACAAGAAGCTTAGGGAGAAATAGGACTGATTTCCTCTTAATCTTTAAGTGGCACAAGTTCAGGATTATTTCTAAATATACTCCTCAATTACTAATCATAGAGGGACCAGAACTGGGAAAAAGTTCCACTTAACATACAAAATACAGATGGGAAAAATCCCCTTGCCCAACCTTCTTCACTAAAGGTGACCGAAAAGAAACGTCAAACCATTTCTGACATGCAGTCAAACATTCAATAGTTTAAAAAATATATGAATGAAAGTCCGGGAATTCCAGCACAGGAATAACCAAAAAAATCCCACCCCACCATGCAAAACAAACCAGAGTTCATGTGCTGCCCTGTTTATCTTACTCATAACAGTGATTCATTTCTTGTTTACGTAGTGATCTTTTACACGGCTTACAGGTCTTGCTAACAGCCTCTTCCCACAGCATTTACTGTAAACCGACCCTGTAGGGCTGGCCCTGAGAGCCCAACCGGTCACCTGCTGGACAAGATTTGTGCTCTAAGTGGGTGGCTGAGGGTGCTGCTGGGGAAGCGACGATTAACACATTTCACTGGGGGACTGGCTTCACGTCACTGCGCTGCAACGTCACGTCACCCGCGAGAGGAGCGGGGCGAGGAGGTGGGCAGTGTGGCAGCCCACCAGCCAGGGCTCGGCAGGGAGAGCCCTTGGGGAGTGCTCTGCACCTGAGCGTCTCTGTCGCCGTACGTCAGGTGGGCAGGAAGAACTGTCCAGCCCAACTGGCCCCAAAATTTTCCCCCCATTCATAGAATCACAGAATCATTTAGGTTGGAAAAGACCTTTAAAGATCATCGAGTCCGACCATAAACCTAACACTGCCAAGCCCACCACTAAACCACGTCCCTAAGCGCCATGTCTACGCATCTTTTAAATACTTCCAGGGATGGTGACTCAACCACTTCCCTGGGCAGCCTGTTCCAATGCCTGCCAACCCTTTTGGTGAAGAAATTTTTCCTAACATCCAACCTAAACCTCCCCTGGTGCAACTTGAGGCCATTTCCTCTTGTCCTATCACTTGTTACTTGGGAGAAGAGACCAACCCCCACCTAGCTACAGCCTCCTTTCAGGTAGTTGTCTAGAGCGATAAGGTCTCCCCTCAGCCTCCTCTTCTCCTGGCTAAACAGTCCCAGTTCCCTCAGCCGCTCCTCATAAGACTTGTGCTCTACACCCTTCACCAGCTTCGTTGCTCTTCTTTGGACACATTCAGATGATGCTTGGTATCTCTCTCAAATGCCACTTCCATGCTGAGATAAGCAATCCACATAATTATACAGGCAGAAAAACACATTAAGAATATGAAGAACAGAAAACGTGCTGGTTTCCCAATTATACACTGTGTGACATTGCTCTGTTCAGTACAAAGATTTATAAGTGCTACAATAAAGTAAAGGGCTCAAACTGACCAGCTCTGAGTTCTAAGTGGCTGAGAAAAGAAAATGCCTCTTGAATAAATTCAGAATTTGGGGACTTTTCTCCCCACATAACTCAAAACTAGCCTATTTTCTGGAATAAGGTATGACTATGGTCTGTTTGCAGCTATCCATACACTGGCTTTAAACTTGCTAGAAACTCTGGCAAAAGCAGAACAGTCAGAATTCACTGTCATCTGCAAAACCTGCCTAACAAGCTGGGTGATGGTTAACCATATGGTTAACTCATATGCTTAACCAGTCTGCACTTATCCTGCTCTCAGTACTAAAGAGCTTTCAAGCTCCTTCAGAGCTGCTGTGTACCTCTGCCAGCAGGACAGAGGGACCCCTCCCAGTAAAATTCACCAGCTACTTACTCAGCAAGATCATCAGTAACTGATTTTGCCCGAGACAGAAAGGTGAACTCGACAGCTCTTTGAATTTCCTTCCAGGCCTATATTCTAGTTTTTCTACAACTATTCGGAGACACAGATTTGGTCTATAAAAAAAAATAAATAATAAAATCAGATAAAGCTGACATGAAGCATCCTTTTCTATACAGATAGAAGTAAGAGAAAAGCTTCATCCTTCTGCCCAGACGTCCTTTTCTTGTTATTCCTCCTGGAATATTTCCAAGAATTTCTACTCATCAAGTTTCCTGCGATCCACATAATGGAATTTCTCTCAGAAGGTATTTCACTGTCTGATTATTAGGATTTTTCTCCGTTAGCTAACATTTTATGAGATTCGAGTTAAGCTAACACATTTGGACACTTCTTATCCAGCCAGATAAAGATGAATGTAAAAGCTGTCACAGTATTCAAGAGCCAAGAAAAACCAGCTATTTGGGATCTCTATTTTTCTCAACTGTTTACCAAGCAGAGGGTAATAAGGCCTCTTTACTTACATGACCATGGCTATATCCTAAGTCTTTAGCATGATTTAGTACATGAATTAATCAACTTGTATCATGTAGTGGAAATTTAATATTTTTCCAGTAGATCACAAAGTTCAGTATTTCAAAAATGTAACAACCATTATACTACAYAACTGCACAGTTTTGAGCATCAACATCAGGCAGAAAACTGATGAGATCCTTCAGCTAAAATACAATCATAACTGCTCAATATTGCTACCTAGAATGCCTGACTGCTCATTAGAACCGCATGTTTTAAATAATAAATTATGCAGGTAAATTATATGAACAAGTCCAGTGATGGATATCTTGGAGGGAAAAAAGTGATCATTCTAAACCTAGAGAATTCGTGATTGAATTAAAAGCAAAAGAGATGTCATAAACTTGAAAAATCACATCATTACACCTCTGACACCATTTTTCTTTTTAATTACAAGGATACTGAGGATCTCTCAGAGAGATTAAAAGGGAAAGATGTCTCTCTTTTTTCCCCCCAGTTCTTTTAATTTGCACATTTGACAGTAAATTTTTATTCACTGCTTTTCCTTGAATAGCCAGTTCTGGATATTTCTTTCATTTGGGGTGCTCTTGAAAAGATACTAAAAATGATAGGAAACTACCGCCATAACTGACACAGAACTTAGATACAGTTTAAGTACTTAAATGTTCTTTAATTTCTTTCTTTCTTTTTAAATGGGAGTAAAATTCAAATTTACTTTAATGCAACTTTAAGTTAATTGGATAGTAACTGTATTGAAACATAAATTGTTCTATCCAGAAGTGCAAAGAGACAAATTAAATTCAGAAACACTTTATTTTTCTGCTGATCTGCTTACTTTTCCTCTAACAAAGCCCCCTAGACTTTCATAATAGGACAATTACTGGATACTCTTAGAGGCAGCTTAGCCCGAAGCAATGATGATGTAAGAATTTAATACACTTGCTAGTTTCCAGAAATGAACCTGTACGTGCAGGATCGTTTAACCAGATTTCCTTTTTAATCAAGAAAATTGCCAAGAAAGTCAACTGAAGCATCTTGAAAGATGCAGCATTTTGTAAATCTTCTAAGAGAAATGTTTTGACTTCTCCATTCAAACCATCTCCACAGGAGTGCCAGATTAAATTACGTGCCCTACGCTGGGCAGGTGGCTGGGCCAGATAGCTGGCCTCCTCAGTGAAGAGTCAGAGGCTCCTCCAAAAAGCAATTCAGAGTACCAAAATCACTCCCTCTCTTGATCTGTGGAGGAAGTTGGAATAACCTGAGACCGAGCAAAAGAAGGCACAATTTTGTCTAGATGCCCTTTTCCTTTGTTGCCCTGCTCTGAGCCATGCCCAAACCGCTGGCAAAACAACAAAAAAAGCAAACTGTGCTGAGAATACCCTGCCTTCGGTCTGCTAACTCATCCTCTGAACTCGCTACTGGGAAATCACAACTAGCACCGGAATTTACTTCTGGAAACTGTATTCAGATGTTTTAAGGTAAAGCTAAAAATTACTGTGCTGAAATTTCACAGGGATGTTGCCATACAGGAGAGGGAAGAAAAAAACGAAAGAGAGAAAAAGTGCGCATGCATACTCTAGTCTCCTTTGGACTCAAATCTGGTGACTCAGCTCAGATGTTAAACATCAGCTCAGATTACAAAACCACCATATAATTTAGACTGGCTGAAAATCTTCCCTAAGGGAGAAAGCATACAGTTCAGCATAAATATGTATTTTTAAAAAACAGTCTATGCTACACATTATTTGGCCAGAGAACAGCTCAGTTAATTCAGAGTGTAACAGAATATCTATTTTAGACCTTTTCAATGCATTTTTGTATAGTTCATTTGTAAAGTCAGTCCTATACACTTTTGTATCTAGCTGGAAACAAATGTCACTCTCATACTATCATATTACCTTAGCTGCTTGAGTAAGACTTACATCTTGCATCCCACCAACTGCGATTCCCTTACATCAGGCAGAAGTTACTGCTCAAGCCTATTACGAAGACCAGCAGTCTGAAGGGTTCTGCATATTTTTGACAGGTCTACACACCCTGCCCTGTAGCCCATCAGGCACTGCTGTGCTTTCAGTACAACTTACCGCATTAATTCTCACACAAAAGCTTTAGCATGGAGCTAGCTGGTACACAGAAGGTCTGGCCACTGGTCAAAAGAGTAAAAGGTCATAAATACGACTAGTGTACACATACATACATACACATATGTATAGCTTGGCATGCCTACAGTTACACCAGTTTTAGAGTGTACTTACTGACATACTGCGTTGTCAGTGTAGACGAATGTCCCATGTCCCTGCACTGCTATCCCCACAGCTAAGATGGAGTAAGCAAGCCCTAAAACATTTCAAGCTAGCTCAGCCAGGTGAACTACAGTGTTCAACACCGAGAGCCTGGATAACCTGTCTGAATTTGCACTGAAGAGATTATGGAGGGTTCATACAATCCCTTCTGCTGCGGCTGCAAGGCTGTGAGATCTGGCTGGCCTGCAGATGTATCTTAGTATTGCTCTGCAGATATACAAGAGGATGTCTATGGCCTAAAACTCATCCCTGTCTTTCACTGGAAGTAGCAATATAAGAACTGCACATAGATTTAAGTGAAATGTACCAGATACACTCTTATCCTCTAGACTATTCACATGAAGAAACAAAACTTGACTGGAAATTTTAGTGCAATTTCATAGCCAAGAAGMTATGCTCTGTATGTATTATACGGCCCCTCAACCTCCTCCTGGAGTGGTAACTACTTTAAGCAAGTTCATTTATTTCAGTAATCTTACCTGTAGCACCACCCCTCAAAAGTTGAGTTCACAAATGAGGCAGAGACTGGAGGTACAGACATCTAGCCATTAAACCCAGCATATCATGAAACTATGGCCTTGGGTAATTCACGATACAATATTACTCTACGAAAACTTTAAAATCAGAATCCCCACTGCCAGAGGTTTGATCTTCAGTGTTCATGACACTGATATATCTGCTGCTAGTTGCTTGTCAATTGGTTGTCCTGAAGAATTTCCCTTGAAGTACTGATGCAGTTGCTCTCAGTTTAGCCTTCTGATGTCAGGTCACACAATCCATCTAATATATAGCCCCCTTCACATGTCTATACCAGAAAGAGAGAATATAATCTCTGTGAGAAGCTACTTTGTCACAGGATGGGAAAATGTGAATTTAATTATTCTGTGAATAAACTGTAACATATGCTCATACTTACATATGTGAAAGCCTGCGAGAACATATGAATGACAATAAAAACGGGTAGCCCATTTAACTCTCTTGAAACTCCCTTCTGTCTTTACGACTTCCAGAACATCAGCAGCACCAGCCCAGAGTTCCCCAATTACACGTCTTCTCCCAAGGCTTTTTCACAACAAGGGACAGTAAAGGCCAAAATACAGAACTTTTACAGAAAAGAATAATTTGGCGTTTGTCTGTCCAGGAAAGTAAATAAACACATAACCAGAAGAAAGAGTACAATGCCAAAAAGCCCAACAAACAGCAAAAAAAAAGATGTGTTCCTTTGAAAAAAGGAAGGAAAACTGCCAGGCGAAAAAAGCCACAATTCAAAAAGCCATTTACAAAATAATGCACTTGACAGAAGTAGTAGTACAATTATTTCCTACTTACTATCAGAGTAGTTCTGCAGTTTCATTTCATTCATTTATGGGACAAAGCCCTGGAGGGAAGAGGGGCCCAAGAAAGCTGGTTAATATTCAAGGATCACCTCCTCCAAGCTCAGGAGCGATGCATCCCAACAAAGAGGAA
>JAYKAV010000167.1:1506443-1554311 GCA_035582835.1 Phoebastria nigripes | reverse complement strand
TTGCGACAGGACAAGGGGGAATGGCTTTAAACTAAAAGAGGGTAGATTTAGACTAGATATAAGGAAGAAATTTTTTACACTGAGGGTGATGAAACACTGGCACAGGTTGCCCAGAGAGGTGGTAGATGCCCCATCCCTGGAAGCATTCAAGATCAGGTTGGACGGAGCTCTGAGCAACCTGATTTAGTTGAAGATGTCCCTGTCCACGGCAGGGGGGTTGGACTAGATGACCTTTAAAAGGTCCCTTCCAATCCAAACTATTCTATGATTCTAAGTCTCTGCAATCCGTACCAATGCAGATACTATTCAATGAGTGTCACATCCACAAATGACAGCTGTATTTTAGCGATAGTCAACAGAGCCTGATTTAAGTATTTATTTGGCAGTTATTAAAAGCTAGTATATATACTATGCAATAAGCAATTAYATAAATTTATTTTTATTCAATTTTAAACTGGAAATCTATTCTATACTGATGGAAATCCCTGGAATATAAAATGAATATGAATGAACATTCATTGTTCCACCCATCCAAGTCCAAATCCAATACAATCATTCCCATTATCAAGCTGTACAAGCGCAGTTTTCTACTATGTAAAATTGATTTCACTCACTGAAGTGGTATCAAACCACCACAGAACATGTACATCTCTCACACTGAGAGATTCCCACATTATCAGGAAACACAGGAATGCTCTGTTTCTCTCAAAGCAGCACACCAATTCATCATGTTATTTGTTTTTGTCACAAAGGGGATATTACCAACTTGAAAAACAGCATGTCTTTGTGTAAAACATATTCACTGACTTCAAATTCAAGAATTCCATAACTGAAACATGCTAGCAGACTAAAAGTAGAATAAAAAAAAAGAGTGCCCACCAGTCTGTAGGTAAGTAGTTTCCCTGATTTGACATTTTTTAAAAGTTCTAGCCTGGTAAAACTGACCGGGAAGTGGGGGTGGAAGATGTCTAAAAAAGACTCCATTGGTCTCCTTGAAGAACAAAGTAAAATTAAAAACAAAACCAACCCAAAGCTTTGTGTACCTAACTCTTATAAATAAGCTATAGATACAATCAGCAGATCAGGAAAACAGGAAACAATTATTTTTAAAAACTGACAAATTTTGCTGGAGTGAATTTAACTGTCCATCAGTATACATTCAAATTTCCGTCCTCCCGCCCCTTTTACCCTTCTGGTATTTCAGTTAGGAACATTTTACCAGTTAAAATCTCCCCCCAAAAAAGACTGCATTTCCATAAAGATTTGAGGGGACTCTTTGGCTGAAATAAAACATCAGAACATTTCTGCTTGCCTAGAGTTTAACGGAGCTTTTTGCCTGATAATATACTAAGCAATCAGCTACCAAAGATGTCCCTGAAACTAGCAGGAGTAGTAGAAGAACTGTTAGGCCAGCTCAAAGGCAATGCCTTTTGCTTGCTGACGGTGCAAGGTATGTCCTTAAGGAGGAGGTGCCATTAGCAAAAACATTTCAATACTATTGTATTTTGCATAACAGTATTCCTAGATTCACTAGGAATTTCTTTTAATCAGCTTTTCTTCAATTYCCTGTCTTCATAACACTTCAAAACACCTAAGAACTTGTAGGTAAAAGGTAAAAATTAAGCCCCATACTCATATATACTTTTTTTGAGCAGAACTTACAGCATTACTACAGTAACTAACACACTGCTAAAATGCAGTGCTGATTCCGTTCAGTATATTAAGGYACAAATATTGCAGAGAATCAAATAACTATGAATCTAATCTTTGCAGAAACTAGAGATGTTAAGCCCTAAAGATTTCCTCCTCCAGAAAACTTACCTGCTCTATACTCTTTTAAACCGTTTCCTTATGACCTGCAAAAAAGAGCCCAGAATAAGAAAAAAACAGCTCTTTGTCTGCATTCTGTTTGTACTGTTTGTCCGTATTATACACAGATGCTGACCTTCAGCTTCAATAAATCCAAGTAGAAAGTCAGTAGGGCTGTATACCAAGGTGTTGATGATACTGGCCTCCGTACTTACAAGATACATCACTTCTAATACGCAACACACTTTGGCTCTAAAACAAACCAGTTCTGTTGGTTGCCTTTTACAGACCAGAAAATAATAACATACAAACATTTTCAAGTCTAACAATTTGTTTTAAAGAAATGCAAATTGCAGTTTTATATCCTACTTCAGGTTTTCCCCAGAAATATAATTTAGCTCAGAATTTCATGCTTGAACACTATGACAGAATTCTTATGCACCAAATGCTTTACTATTTTCCTGAAAACACTACTTAAATAATTTTAAGCAAACATTTTAGTTGGATAATTCAAGAAACAGAGTCCTTCATTATTTTAGTAAAAAGAAGTCAGATTGGTACCTAGTTACTCTCTTCTGGACAAATGCTCTTCCACAACTGCGTGAGTCAGATGAATTAATTTATATCAAAAGGTTATTAACAGAAGATGCCTGCATTTGTTATGGCGTAGCAAGAACATCAGTAGGACACAGACATACTCTATGCCATACAAAGACCCTGTCTGCTTAATGCCAAACAGCTGCAGTGCAATCGCTGAAGCTGTCAGAGGTGAGGACCACAGCTCTGCAGAAACACAGTCTACTTCAGGGAACAGGCTCAAAGCAGAGAGACACACGCTAAATTTCAAAGAGAGAACTAGAAAGAAAAAGAGAAATGGATAGAACAAGCTTTCCCTATTTAACAGTTTACCAATTTACAGTTTACAATCCGTAATCACACTCAAAAGAAAAATAGTTAAGAGCCCTAAGGAACTCCACTATGACAAAAATGATACTCCTGCGGTAACTCGCATACACACCACCACCTGCAAGTGTACCCGACGCACGTTTGTCTGTGCCTGGTCTGTGTTCTCTATATGAGAAAATTATCTGAGCTAGAACGCAGACCACTAGGGAGTTAGAGACATCAAAGCTATCACCGCCCATGCTTCCTTGCCTTGTGGGTACACATTACAATTCATTATTTAGTTCAGTGATCACATACTGTAATTTTTTTTCTTGCAGGATTATGGCTGCATTTGCTGCTTTCCTCGGTTTCTGCACTAAATGAAGCAGAAATCCTTCAGAATCTAAATGAACAATTAATGAAAAGACAACAATACGAATTGGGCTATATAAAGATGAGGCCTATTATGAATTAATACTTTTACTATTAAATATGCATGAGTTTTTAATAAGTAGAGCTAAAAATAGAGACATGTATCACAGGATTTCTCCAGGCTGTACAATTTTCATTCATCTTCATCCTGCGAAGAAATGGGCCATTGCTAAAAGGACTCTCACTGTGCATTTTTACATTACTGTCATTGGCCTTAATTCATCGTTGCACAAAAAAAAAAAGCCTCTGGGATCTGGGCATAAAGGATTCCGAAGACCTCCACCCTCTGCCATAAGGTTTGAAGGAATCTGCAGCAAACTGTGTGGGTTTTCATAGTCCGCTCACCCATCTACCAACAGGCACAGGTCTCCCAGCAGCCCATCCCCAATTTTTGTGTTTAGAAAGAATCCATCTGAAAGAAGACTCCTGCATCAGATACAGCAGCAGATGTAACCACTAGACTTAAATAAAACTGAAATAACTATTTAAATCTTTACTTTTTAATCTTAGTATTTCATTTCAAAAATACACATATTCTCCTCACTCCATCATCCCCCCGAGGAAAGAAGTCTAAAATTAAGCCAAACGCAACAAATCCAAATATTCTGTTTGGACTTTAACATTCATTTCTAACACCTTGTCGCATTACAGGTATAAATGAACAACAGATTTTAATAAAGACTGCGCTAATTCTGGCTGAGAGTGAGCGCATTCTGGAACGCGGCACAATTCTATATAAATCCACCCCAGGGCGTAGGTGCTACAGCACCAGGAAATGGAAGAAGATTGAAATCAGTGTTTATAAATACAGCCAAGAAATCCTAGCACACATAYCACCAAATATATAAACAGAAGTTAAGACAATCTCATCTGGAGGTCTAAATTTCCTACACTTATTTATGTTGAGGATGTTTTTATTATTTTTAAGACATTTTGTTTTGTGTACTCATGTTTTTAAAACGACCTTGGTGTATTTAAATCAAAGTACACATATTGAGTTAGCAGTTGCTAATGCTGTGTGGCAAAAGGCAGCAAAACCAAAGAAATTGTAGCACACGGCATTCTAGTATCATCTTAAATTACTCTGAAATCTGTATTATAAAAATAATTCTGGTTTGATTTTGAATCTTCTCTATTTCTCAATGTACAACAACAAAAAGTAACTTAATCCATGTCAGATATATTCCTAATTTAAAAAAAAAAAAAAAAAAAAAAAAAAAACCAAAAACAAAACCCCCAAACAACAGCACAAAAAAACCCCACCAAACAAAACAAACAAACAAAAAAACCCCAAACAAACACCACCTTACAGCAGAGCTAATGTTCAGTTTTTTATGGATAAATATGCAGTTTTAAATAACAGTTTATCAAAACAAAAATATTTTTATCACCTGTTACCATCTTCATCTTTTTGCTGGGGTTCAGTATAAAAGGTGCAATAACATGACAGGGATTTTCACTGGAATGTCCTTGGCTTAGTCTTTGTGAAGACAATTTAGGATTTGAGGTTTTCATAGACATACAACTACTAATTCAGAGTAAAGCTGACATGACTTTCTGGAAGCTCAAAATCTTATGGGCAAAGCACACTTTTCTTCCCCCCCTAGAGCTTCATCCTAGTAAACACTTAAGATTTATGTTTGTTTTTCCTATGACGCATTATAGTCGCAGTGATCAGAGAGACAGGTTTTTTCAGATGTTTCAGAAACAATCGGTCTTTTACCACAGCTGTAGAAATACACAGAACCAGAAAAAAAAACCACAACATTGACATCTTTCATTATTTTGGTGCCTTTACTATTCACAGGTGCATTTTGGGCTTCAAACAAACATCCCTCCCCTGAGCATCCAGGAGCCAGGGTTTTGGGACAGGGTGGGTCGAGGGGGGGGTTTGGTGGGTTTGTTGTTGGTTTGTTGTTTTTTTTTTAAATTGCAAAGTTTAGCATTTTTCACCCGGTACAGTATTAGGCCCATCTGTTCTTCTTTTTTCTGTCCTCATCCAGAATATGTTCTCTCTCAAGATCTGATTTCTCTACAATGGCAGAACAAGATTCTTTCCAAACCCTCCTACCACCCTCAAGCCCTTCCGAGTGCCTCAAAAGGAGTCTGTTGCAGCATGATCCACCAACAACCCATTTCCTCCAACACAGTTCAGCCTTAAAAATCCAGTTTGTCCTAGAGCAGCCATCTCTCTGTCTCTGTGCACCCTCTGAATACCAAGTTTTAACAATACGGTTATTAATCTTGGACCAAGCACAAGAATTCCTCCTATCCCTACCCTCTGGGCACTAGCTTGCAGGGACGGCCACGACAGCAGGAAAGGCAACCAACCATACATTCAAGGTAAAGTTTGTAGTCTGGCATCCATTTCCAAAAGGTGAAAGACATCAAAAGCTCTATCTAGACCTATCATGTAAGAGAAGCATTCACCACTTTGGTATACACGGGGAAAGTTTTCTTCATAGAATCATAGAATCATTAAGGTTGGAAAAGACCTCTAAGATCATCAAGTCCAACCATCAACCCAACACCACCATGCCCACTAAACCATGTCCCTAAGCACCTCAGCTACACGTCTTTTAAATATTTCCAGGGATGGTGACTCCACCACTTCCCTGGGCAGCCTGTTCCAATGCTTAACCACTCTTTCAGTAAAGAAATTTTTCCTAATATCCAATCTAAACCTCCCCTGGCGCAACTTGAGGCCATTTCTTAATGCTCCATAGGGCACTCCCCTCCCAGCTGCCCTGTCTGTCTCCCACCGGTAACTGAGAACAGCGTAACAAAACAATACTTATATTGCTCTACTCCTCTGAAAAGTATTCCAGTATTTCGTATCTTCTCACATCATAAAAATGAACGGGAAAAGATACAGCTAGATATACTTGTGAAAATCACAGACTCTAACAGGGACATCGACTTCGACTTTAGCTGGTAAGGTGGGTGGCGATGATGACAGCTACAGCTCAGTGACAACAGAGGAAGAAGGAACTTCCTTTCCGGGTCCCATTTTGCAGATCTCGGGCAGAACCTGGCCCCAGAGAACGGTAAAGACRGATTCATCTACGAGGTTTCCATTATGCATTAATAAATTTTATTTATTCATTTATTTTAAAGCATGAACAGGAATTTGGAGTAAGAGTACCCTCTTCCCCTCAAAAAAAAAAAGCTGGCAGCCAAATGCCCAACTCAYACTGGGACTGTTTGGTGGGGAAGGGAGCAGCTTATTATCATTCAGTATTGCCTGTGCAAATCTCCTGCCTCTTAATATCCAAAGAATAGTATGAAATGTTTTGGTTTAACCTAGAAAAAAGCCTGACTAAAAATAGCCATACACAACTTGATCAAAACCCAATGACCTAAAAGAAAAAAAGGAAGAAAGGTGGGGGGGGAACCCTATCCTGGTTGGTTGAGTTTTTTCCTGTTAATGGAAATGTCCCTGCATTTTCCCGCATTTGGAAGTTAACTTCACAGGGTGACCTTCCCAAAAAGTAAGATGCAATGCAGCTTTCTGGTTAGATAATGCCACTGCCTCTGTGTCAGGCCTCCACTTGTGCCAAACTATCACAGCCAACCTCTGTTGTAGGTTATTACTAAGCAGAATTAAAGAGAAATCATGAGAAACAAATAGCTGCATACTGACTGGACTTCACAGTTTGCCAAAACTACAATGTCATTATTTTAAGACATATGAATGAAGTCTCCTATCAACACTGCTGGTTAGCTGGCAGTTGAGTAGTTTGAGACTGCTTTGATTTATTTTTTTTAACAGTTTGTCTAACCAATTATGTGACCATATGATTACAGTCAAATTACTGATTATTACCAATAAATTGTTTTTTCCCTATGATGTAATTACAGTAGCTCAATAATAAAAAATGTCAGGTTTTGGCAACCACCCTTCCATCAGGTTCCAGAGCAGCAAGCTTAAGCTGTGTTTCCTAAACAGCAGTAGCAGCCCAATCAAGCAGAGGACGTTGTCGCACTTCACTAACAATTCTACCCCACCCTGTAATGTATACACAAACCTCATACAAACAAATCTTACAGCTGACAACATCAAAAACTCGGGAAGGATGCTGGAACTGCAAAAGAATACCACTTATTAGACAAAGCAGTGATACAACAGAAAAACACTTTTTAAAATAATGCTGCTAGAACCCAGAAGCTGAGCACTTCAGAAAGTCACAAACACCATCAGAAGCAGCAATTAGCTATTCTTGCCTTCACAGCCACGTCCGGTGACAACACAGGTCTGCTGCTGAAGTGCCATAGCTTTATAGACACTGAGGAATCAGATCACTCATTCAAAAAGCTTCACTGGAAGCCTTCCGTAACACCCTGCTCCAATACACATCAGTGATGCCAACTGCAGTTGGGAAAGCAGAGACTGCTGAAAATGGCTCAGCAAGCCTCCAGTACCAATGTAACRTAGACTGTATTAGTTAACTAACGTTAGTTAACTAATTAGTTAACATGTCCCTACTGGACATGGCAAAAGTTTTGAATCCAAGTGTCATAACACTGAGTCACCAGTTTGTGATCAGTAGAAGAAATTCACTGGAAATTCAGAGGTTTCCACTAGTACTGACAGTAGGAAATGAAGCAGACTATTTTTAAAATCACCAACATAAATATAATTACTTTAAATCCGTTTCTGCTTGGTCACAGAGGAACACATATACCAGCGTTGCTGACATCCCATCAGATGCTCTATCTTATCTAGAACAAAAATTAGAGCTTCAATTATAAAACATGCTATTCTCAAACACACTCATTTTCTAATATTTCTTCTTATCAGTAAAGAAAAAATTGCTTTATAATTGCATCCAACCCAACACAGAGGTAAAAATAGTTCGTGCTGCAGTTGACCAGAAGTCATGATCAACTCTGAACAGATATACACATGACATACACTCATGCCAACTGCTTTCCATGAAAATAACTTTCTGAAACCTATTACTTTGCTTCCTGGCATTTTCTAGAAAATTAGCACCAAAAGTGCTGGGTTAGCAAAACCAATCTGTACTGCAGCAGACTGGCAGCGTAAACTTGGATCATCACTGTAACTGTGCATCTTCCTTAATACCTTACACCTTAGAGCTACAGTTCCTGAAGCAAATGGTAATAAAAGACCTAGCAAAGGTACACTTAGAGTGCCAGAGCACGCTTGTGGCATTTAAGTGTTAAGATATGCAAACTGATCCTTCTGATGCAAGGGAAAAACCCTAGGATAATATGCCAACCTTCAAAGCAAACTGGCAAATACTAATTTTATAATAAATAAAGACAAAACTTTGGCACAAGTAACAATGAGCAGTTTCAAAACTGAAGTATTGCATGACCGCAAAGATGAATTGTTAAAATTTGCTTTCTTCGCTGTGAATTTCAGTGATGTAGCTAACCTCTCAGGTCCTGAACTACATCCAGCGGCAGCCAGAGGCTGCACGTGCCTGTGTATGTTGAGATGAGTCTGGAATCGTCCCCATCACCCGCAGAGCGCTGGATATCAATGCGAGGGGAAGCTGATGCTGATCTACTAGAGTTCAGCTCTGACCAGCAGATGTACAGGGAGCATAGGTTACACAAAAGCAAATCGATAGGCTGTTAAAACGTGTTAATAGCACACTTAGCGGTTGGACAGACCATTTTGCAGAGGGAGAGGCATGGTAATTAAAAGATCAGAAAATACTGCCACAGATCCATCAGGGAACTTTCTAGCGGGTCAGAAAACTAAATTGTTCCCTTTACATGTCATGTCACTGCCCTTTCAGAGCTAACCAGAATCTGCAATTCTTTCATTTCACTCTTCAAATAGTCCCACTTGTTCTCTTGTGTGCACAGAGAATGCAGGCGGTCTCCTGGCCCCAGCGGCTGAAAGGCACCTGGGTTTCATGCTCTAACACCACACTCGGAAAAGCTTACAAATGCTCACAGAGTACGTTATGTGCACCACATTTTAACCAGTATCCAGCTATGAACACGCTAAGAAATGTATGGTGGTTTTTCGGTTGGGTTTTTTTTTGGGGGGTTGTTTTTGGTTTTTGTTTTTTGTTTTTTGCATCAGGCAAGACTACTGGAAATTCTTTCAAGCCACCAGGACAGCACCTTCTGCTACGTACAGGCTACTAGCACGATTTAATTAAGAATGTATGATATAATAGGCACTGAAATTCCTGGAGATTATAGAATGCCGCACAGGGTGTCAAAAGGTGTCGTAAGGCCAGGGAACAGAAATAAAGTGATTTAAGCATATGAGACCAGAAAAACAATTCCTGAAAAATACATGACTCCTTAATGCTAAAAAGTATAATTTTGGATACTGTCTACATTTAATGAGCAATAATCAAACAGATCCAAATATAACATGAGCTTTTATAGCTGTCTTATAATCTACATACAGACCGAGGAAGCTTTTCTGTGTTAAGGCACAAATACGTCTTCCAGTTGTATTTGGGGGGCACACAGTAAAATGCAATTTAACATTATCCAGTAACAGTGTGGCCAGTGAAACATCATCCCTGCAGTTCCAACTGCAGCCAGAGGATATTTCCCCCCAACATTTAGTGGATGAACTCAAGCAGGCACGCAAACATATGCTGACCAGGTAAAGGCTAGCTCAATTCCTGCTGAAATTAATGGGAGCCTCTCTGCCACGTCGGAGTGCCTGGGATCAGGACCAGACTGAAAGGCTGATTCAGCACTAGGGTAAAGCCCAAAATGCAATGTGTCTTAGGTCTTTCAAATAAAATAACATTCTCACGACAAAAAGCTCTAACAAAATTGAGATCTCATTATCCTTAATCACAGAACAAAACAAGCTCAGAAATACACTTAACATAGCAAATATTATTTTACTCACTTCAAATTTCCAATTTGAAGATGTCATTTCCTGTAAGCACCACTAAGCCTAACCTCGTAACAGGCATAAAAGCCATAGCTAAGGTGGCCATTTCTCCTTACCTAGAATTCATAATGATGCCATCATTAATCCATAGTCATGGTTCAGATATGACTAAACTCTTGTATTATTAATAGATCGACAGTGGAATATTCAGCTTCACACAATCAACTATCTCACGGGCATTAAACAGTTGCTCTGTGGGGGTTTTTTTGTGGGTGGTTTTTTGGGGTTGGTTTGTTTGTTTGTTTTTTAAAAGCATTACATTTCCAATTTGTCAACACAATGGTGTAGATGCTCTGCACTTCATAACATGCCATTATTTTTGTTAAAGATGAATACAGAAGTAGGTGAGATACTGGAAATACAAAATCTATTTTACATCTAACATCAACCCTACATAAGAATAACAGATACATTTTCTAAGAGAATTTAAATTCTTATGAGGCAGGTTTTAAGATCTATACTAGGGAGCAGGACGGGGAGCAAAAGAGAGTGGTGAAGAGGCAGGAACTGGTCAGAGGCAATCTGAATGCACATAATGAAATTTTTTAAGTAATGAGAGTCCCAGGACTTGGTCTTAATGTTATTCTGTTAAATAAATATGAAAACCACAGAAACGACTGTTACTTTTAAAACAGATTTTTCATGACTTTCTGGGTTTGAGGTCCTCCTCCATTTGCTTCAAGATTCCTTATCAGAATGTGTCAACACCATCTTAACCATCCCTGAAACACCTTTCAAAGTATGATACGCTAAGAAAAGGGTTTAAACCCTCCCAACACATTCAACTGAGAATTGCTATATAAAGCTCTCCCCACTTCTCCTTCACAGCATCCCTGACAGCTTCTCTAATTGGTACCTGATAGGTGTTAGTACCGTATTGCCATTAACTGTGTGAATATTTAAAATTACTTTCAAAACATTTATGAAGAAAGACTGAAGAGTATTGTCAGAGTTCATATTGTTGATCTTGTTACCAATCACTTATTTTTAATACACACCACTAGGATCTAAGATTTGAAAAACGGAATGACAAAACACTATGCACAAGCCACGCTGCCAGGAACAATTATCCAGAACTATGTTTTATTTAAGAGAAAAACTGTTACCCTCCAATAAACAGAGGATCTTATTAGCAAGCTGTTTGTTAATCTGTACAATTTGTATGTAGTCAATGAATTAAACTGATAAAACCACCTTGAAACACATAATTAGATATTTAGAGAAGCAGAGTACTCCTAATGGTTTACTAAATACAGTACATTCACAAAAGTAGACTTTGAAATTAAAAATTAACAAGCTATTAATAGGATGAGACAGCTTGTGACTCATTGTCTAACAACGGAAACATGTCAGGGAACAAAAAAAAAAAAAAAAAAAAAAAAAAANCAATGAATTAAACTGATAAAACCACCTTGAAACACATAATTAGATATTTAGAGAAGCAGAGTACTCCTAATGGTTTACTAAATACAGTACATTCAGGGAAATAACCTCTTACAATAAAAATGAATTTAATATCAGGGCACTTGGAAATACATTGTCTCAAACTGTACATTCTGAAACTTGTCAAGAAAAAAAAAAAAAAAAAGAAAAAAATAAAAATCAGTAGATTCCAAGTATGACATTTTAAAGCTATATGCACAAGCAATTTATTTTAGTTATTAAACACAGCAGGGTGACATATTCTCCAAAGGGACAAAATCAACTAAGAGAAGCGAATATGCCAACCAGGAAAACATGGCCAACATGCAGTAAAAAGCAGCCATGTCAGAAGATAAGTCATGTCCTAAAAACCAAAGGAAAGAGGGGGAAGCTTTCTCGCACATCATAAATAGAGAGATCTCTTTGTTAAAACTTTTTCATTAAGCTTTTTGCTACCACTTTTTGTGTTTTCCTGAGATTTTTATCCTCGGAAATCTTTGCAGATTCAATCTGGTCCCACGTCTGCAAACCAGTAACAGAAGAAAGTGTGCATGCTTTGATTGTCAAGATATACTTTGAAAAAAGCACAAATCTTGCCACCTGCCCTTACTTTCACCATTCTCTTTTGCCTCATGGAAAATTTTAATCTGTGCCTTGCAGGATGTAGAAGTACAATAGTTTGAAACTAAGCATTTGAATAGAGAGACTGAAGTTTATTTCAGCAATGACTCTAAGATTACAACAATGCCAAAATTCTCTTTAAATTAAATACTTAAACTGCACTGCTCTCAAATACTGTGGTGCTTTTGATAAAGCCCGATTTATTTATTAGGAGAAACCCACTCTTTTTAGAACAGTTTCTTATCAACCAGTAACTTTCCTTCTCCAACCCTTCTTGTGAGAAAAGCTTAAACTAAAGTAAGGGGCTGATGTTCCAGCCTCTGTTGGACAAGGAGCTGGTTCTAGCCCAATCGCATCAGTATTTTGCCCAAACTCTTATTCTCACATTGCATTTATGAGTTTAGATTATACAACTACAGTCACTAAACACACTCATAATTTGGTATGCTTCTGGCATTCCCTTTATTTCCTTCTTTTCCTAAAGATAACAGTCTCGACTCTTTTTATACACTTTTTAGGAACAGTATTTTTCCATGGCTCTAATTACCAAAAGTTATTGCAGTGATCAAGTGCATGTTCCTAAAGTCCTTTGATGCCCTATAAAGGGAATGTGTAAGTTTGAGGCTAATCACACAACCCTTCCACCAGCACTCAAAGATACCACATCTCACCRCAGTGAAATAAGTAAAAGGAAGATTTGTTTTATCATAGGTCAGTCTCTTACATATATGATCTTTTCCCATACAAAGAAAAGTGTACCATCTTATTTCTCCCAAAGAATTCACTTTGATAAAATTATTTGTGATGTTTCTGATAGACCAGTTCAGTGCCAGCAAAGTTAGCCAAAAATAATGGAAAACTAGTCCAAATTGCCTAATTTGGAAAGACTGCCAAACTCTCCACAGTAAGTAGCTGACATTCTCTATTTTCGTGTCAAAATATTTATCAGTTTTTGCCCAACAATAACTACATTGATTTTTTTTAAAGCTGTAGTGAGTATTTGTAAAGCACTGTATTGATTCATATGCAATGCATCTTTCATTCTGAGCAGACCCTTATTTTTTGAAGAACAGAAATGAAAAGGTTAGTAAAACACACGTCAAAAAACCAAGCCCTATGCGGAGTATCGGCGCTCTCTGCCTCCCACCCAGGCTGTCTCCGCTTTCCTTTCTTCCGCTCCACTTTTTGGTAGATTGTTTTCTGTCAACACGGACATCGGATGGAGAACCCTTCTCAGCACTGCTTTCTCGGTGCAGTGGCACCAGCTTTCAGCCAGCTCCCCAGAGGAGGGCTAGAGCATCCTTCTGCTCTTTTTTTTTTACCCCCTCCATCAAACCCAACCAGATGCACTGCCACCTGTCTGCCATCTTTCTAAGAAAGGGACCCAGAGTCCCACAAGAGACCTCAGTGCTGCTGCCTCACAACTGATCCCCGCTCTCAGAGAATTACTCTTCTGTTCCACACCTAAACTATAATGGAGGCTGACAGTCAAACCAACTGGGTTGCAACTAAACGTGCCAAACGGCAGATTAAAATAACATTTTTCTGCCAAGGTGAAACAGTTTTAAACAGCAGAACTGTTTTTAATGAAGCTTCAACATCCTTACGCTACAATTTTTTACGTTTGTAACTTTTCTTCATATTACAGCCTGTCCCTGCCACCTTCGTCTACTACCATCACTCCGAGTTACTTAAGCACATTTCTGTGGTTCTCCCAATACAGCCCACTAACACAACCCAACTTGGCCGACTAATACTATAAATAAGCAAAGCAAAACCGGCACCACTAAATGCAATTGTTAAAAAAACCTGTCCAATACAAGCCAGGGCTCAATACAAATACAATACCTTGAAATATTATTAATGCATAAAGCTCTGAATTCCTGAGATTTTATGTTTATGAAAAGCTTTACACAGCCAATTTATATTCTTGCAACATAATTTTGGAGTAATATGAAGAAACAGAATCTAGAGTATGAATTTTAACTACACATAACGCACCTCACCACATCTCATCACCATCACTGGGAAAATAAAAACTTTGCTGCTTTCTTCCTTGCTGACACTGTGATTGAAAAGAGAAATTGTGGTTAAATGTACACAGACAGCTCCAATGACTTTTACCGCTCTTTTTTATTAGCGGTAAAACAATTTCCCAGCAATCTTCTTCCCTTCAGAATTAAAACCACAACCCTTAGACGTGAGGTTTTTCTCCTCCCAAAATCTCCAGTGATAATTCATACTTAGTGTTCCCCCAGTGACATGGGAAAGTGGTGAAAGATATATCCACAAAGAGAGAGAGCRAGAGCTCCCAGTCTAGAGGAATAGATCTTCTCCTTTTAAAAGCATTTATCAAACTGGCAATTCCAAGTTAGCACTCCTGAGTGAAGCTGAACATACATCAGTCTTTTAATCTGAAAGACTGTGTCTAAACGACAGCAGTCCCTTCCACTTCCCTCTTCTTTCACTGGAGAATAACTATTCTGTTCTGGCTTTCTGTGAATGAGAAAAATAAACAAACAAACTTTCACACGGCTTCAGTGTCATAAGTACCAAATCTACAGCTACAGAAAAAACAACTAAGAAATCTGTTTTCCAATTAATGCAAGAAGAAAACCTTGGATTCTACTGTGGTTCTCCACATTTCTCAGAAGGACTGGTATAAGACCATGATGTCAGGCTACCTGCTCCAGGCAGAAGGAAAACACATTCTGCAAAGTCACCATCAGAAAGATCGCCTTACTCCTGCTGTGTTTGAAGTTCCTCCGCTATCCAGGACCCAATCCTTCTCCAGCACAGAGCGAGGGGTCTGCAATTAGATTTAGTAAATATCAGACTTAAGAGCCTAACTCTATCGCTAACTCACTGCCGAGGGAAAGGACCCTTATGATGTTTCTCTTGGCAGAAACACAACCCAACCCACTGCCGCTGCAAGCGGGAGCTGCAGAAGGAACTGTCTCTTCTGACCCACTACCCGCAAACTGTGCTTACTTTTGACTTTGGAAGTAGTAAATTGAAGGAAATAAATAGGAAAAAATAGGATTATTCAGGAATTTAAAAGAAAGCAAAATTAAGAGAAGTCCACTTAGGGGTTTGGGGTGGCTTTTTTTTTTTTCCTTTTTAAGCCAAAAA
Organism: Phoebastria nigripes; assembly: GCA_035582835.1. Lineage (NCBI taxonomy): Eukaryota > Metazoa > Chordata > Aves > Procellariiformes > Diomedeidae > Phoebastria > Phoebastria nigripes. Next base: position 1,539,103 of record JAYKAV010000167.1, on the reverse strand, counting down.
TTTCAGAACACAGAAGAGCGTTCTGAATGTAAGCATTCTTTGGGGGAAACAATGTTTTGGAATCTTTATTTTTGCATCCTACTAAATGTTAGCCAATACCACTTAATAATTTAATTGAAATTGACTCTAAGTAAAGCACAAAACTGACAGGTAGTACAACAGATTGAAGTACCACTTCTATTTGTTAGCAGAAGCCTGAAGAATTTAGTTAGTCTCATGCTAAACATTAGTTGATAAAAGAACTGGTTTAAACCAGGGGAAAAAAACCTTTTACTACGCAACTCACTGTACCTGTGTGATTATCCTTCAGAAACACTCTTAAAGAATTTTATTAGTGAAATTACTGTAACTCTTTTTTTCCCTTTTTAAAAACCTGAAAATGATGCAGACACAGTATTCTCAAGGAGTAAATGAATTGATTTTACCTCAGATAAACTACTTCTTTGAAAGAAATAATTTTTTATAACCGCCTYAAAATATTTATTGTGAATTCGCATAGATCTTTTCAATGTAGTTAAAATCCTGCTATATTGTAKCTGGGATTTAAGAGGACTCCATTCTACTTTTGGTAAATGCATAATCTAATGAACTTGATCTCGCTAATCTAAGAGAAGAACTGAACCTAATCAGCAAGAAGAAATCAAGAATAATTTAATTTTATCCTGCATCAAGGCATCTATGGGTGGTAGGAGAGAGAAGCATTATGTATAGCAGTCATTCGCCTCTTATCTCAAGTGTCTTTTTTTCCTCTTAGTCCTCTCTCAGTAATGAATCTGACTTCATAGAAACATTAGTTTCCTAAAAGTATTTAAGGAGGGCAGGAGAAAGAGGAAGGCATTAAAACACTTATCAATTCATTAATTCATCACTGATTGGAATTGGAAATCAGTATTTCCATCAACTGTATCAACAGAGTTGATCTTTTCTTTTTCTTTAGGTCACTTACAGCATCATCCATTACTAGGTTAGAACGTACATCTGTTAGTTTCAAACAGAACACAAACATAGGTAYGTCATGTAAATGGTCATAATATATGATCACATAAATGCTAGAATGAAAGCAGTTTTGCTATTGCCTATGCTGTCCCTCTGGACATCCACAGTGTGTATCAGGTGTTTTCCAAAAATCAAATACAGTCAGGGCTCTTGTTCATAAAGATGTTTACTCTGAAGGGACTACGATCCACTGGTGGAGTGTGAAAAACCACATGGGAGTTTCTGGCAGCTGCAGATACTTGCCAGAGCCTCCTGACAGCAGCAAAACTCACCAAAATTCTGTCAAAATAATGCTGGTGCTACTGGAGGAAAGTACCTGCAACGGCAAGTGAAGGTCCTAGACCAGAAAATGGTGTAAAAAAGCATTACCACAAACCTCCTACTCTTCAGCAGCATTGGAATATTGAAAACTGCAAGTTCATAATACCTGGGAATCAAGCATGCAGTACAGATCATAAGACAGCTCATAAATCACAATGTAATACAAACGATGGAGGCCACAAGCTAGGCTTTTCACAGCGTATTGGTTAGAATCAGGCATCTCTTTTCCAGCACTTGTGCCTAACAACTGTTAGTCGCTTCATTTAAGGGAACTATTGCAGTACTAAAGTGATACTAAGGACTTAAGCAAGACATAAAAAGCTTCGGGTTTTCACTGTTGTTCCACGATACTGCAGTAATGAATCTCTGTTTCTTCATTTCATATTGGGGCTAACTAGTATGGTAACACCCTCATTGGTTATTTTCTGATAAACGTTTTAGATTGAGGATTACAGTACCTTATTTACTGCATACCATATTGTTTGCATCTATGTGTACTACTACAAAGGCACGTTGCCTGAAAACCTACCTTCGAAGAGCCACACTCAATTACTATCTTTTTTTACATCATTGTACACTTAAGACCAAAATGTTGAATAGGCTGTCAAATCTAGACTAAAACACAATTTCTACAGTTCGATAAATGCTGTTTATGCTCACACGAGCCAGTCAAATCACGCTAGATTGCAAAGGACGGATGCTCTCTGTAATCAGAATGAATTTCACATAGGACCGTATTTCAGGTCATACTAAGATACCAAGATAATAGCAAGTATACTATGAAATTTGTTTTCACAACAGGTTAGTAGAATAAATGATAAAATTAAGTTATACAATGCATTTTTGAAAAATTAATACAAACTTCCAGCACAAGGATATCAGTAAGTTACAAGTACCGTAGCAAACCAACCAAAGAATAGAAGATTGAAGCTGCTTTCACAAAGCTGCAGATTTCAGGATGTTTCAGATAGGACGTGGCATGGATAGTAAAACCCAGGTGTGTTTAAACTCCATAAAAATTACATATTCCCATTTCCTTCCAAGAAGCTTTCCTCATAAGATGTTCTGCTCATTTCTTTCAGGGCCCACTATTTCACTGTATTAGCCCTCACCTCTCCTCTCTCCTGCAGCAGCCCGTGCCCCGGGGCTGCCGCAGGCCTTCCCTTCCCCTACCCTTGGCTGCTGCACTACGCAGCCTCCGGTGCATTCAGGAGGGAACGCTCGACTCCGGCATCCTTTACTCTCTCCTATTTATATTCACACTTCGAAAACGTATTCCCTGAGCATAGAAAAAAGAATCAGCGTGACCTTAAAGTTGTTTTATCCATGGGTATCTACTGCAACGAGCAGAGAGCCATCCTTACTCAACATTGCTCTTAAATTACGCAGCTTTTGCTGCTGCGGATAGTAAATCATTCACAAGTTTAGCATTAGGGAATTGGAAATGAATTATTAGCTACAGTGTGCTCTGATACACCATAACAATGCGTGAGCAAAACTGTTATGAAAATATTCATACCCTTTTCTATTTAAATACTATACACTGAGTGAATAGTCCAGAAAAGACTTAGCCCCCCTGTAACCGAGGCAACGGGAGCTGCCACGCAGCTCGATTCTACGATGTCTCAGGTCTGGATTTTCAGTTTTTCTCTTCTAAAATGGAAAGGATGCCTGTCTTGTGTAGGCACATACACACACGCTTACATATTATATATAATTATAAAAAAATCTGTGTGTATACACATACATATATTTATACACACACATCTAAGTATATGAATGGAAATTACCAGGGCTGAAGTTATAATTTTTTTAAATCTCAAATTCAAAAGCTTAACTAAATAAAAAATTAAGATGTTTTCTATTCGCAAGTAGAGGCCCTTGCTCCAGTGAAGCTCATCTACCAAAAAGACACGTATCCATGTTCACTAATGTATTTATGATGCTAAATTATACAATCCTTATGCAGCACTTAAGACAAAACTCATGCCAAGTGTTCAAATTCAGTGGGACATGGGTTCAGACTCCTAGATATTTTATATAAATAAAACTCACTAGCGCATGGATGAAGGAAGGAGCTCATAACAGCAATTTGTTAGAGTTCAGCCTCCAAAAATATTTAACAGTGTTTAGGAGAATCTTTCATATAACTTTATGTCATTTCTCCCACACAAAGATTATTTTTTAGGTTCATAAATACATTTGTGGAGAACAAAGCGCTTGTTCCTTTTGAAGAGGGATATGCCTTCACCCTAAATTACCCATACATTTATCAAATTTGATATATCTATTTTTTCCAGGATTAAATAGAAAACCATTTTCAGTGAGTGACTAATACATAAATACTTTTGATAGCCACTACTTCACTCTTCTAATGTTATTTTTTAGGAAGTTCTACTGGCGTAGTGGGAATTATATTAAAACACTCCTTATCACTCTTCATTTCTGTAGAACACGCACAGTTCAACTTTTACCACACGCTAATAATTATTTTGTGGAAGACCTCCACAAGAAGATACTGCAACATCTATCTGATCTATTTATTTATGAAGCCTGCAACACTGTAATATTCCAGAGACACTTATAGATTAGGCATTTACCACCAGTGAGTCATCGCAGTATCTGCATTYGTTGGTATTTATAACAAACAATGGCAATGCACAAAAACCCCACATGAAAACAGACAGATATTATGGACAAATCATCATTATGGAAGAAAAAGAAGATCCTCAAAATTACAGACATCCCTTGAATATGTATTACTGGAGCAAAATATGATACAATACAAAAATAATCTGTTTCCATGCAAGTCACAAAAATATGTTGGAATGAGAGATGTCTGAATAATAATTTCATTCAAAATGTTCAAAATCAAAAGGTGAAACTGAGGAACTCTGCTGACAAGCAAGAAAAACTGCTAATAGTTACTGGCTAATACCACTGCAATAAAGTAACAATCCTTTACCTTGCATAGTATTATTTTATTTAATATATTATAGTCTATAGTTCATCTACCCCCTTCATTTCCTGTAGGTTTTTCTCTTTGTGCTTCTTTTGCTGGTACTTTAAGTCCTCTAACAACACGAAACACTACAGAATTATGAAATTATTACTATGATTCTATGATTGTCTGGTTTTTGTTTTCCTTCATATATTAAAAATCCAAATCTATAAAGACAAAACATAACCCTCACCAACATCATGTATATCAACACAATAAAATTCATACTTTAAAATTAGATTTATAATATTGTAAAACCTGGATTTAGCGGAGCCCTGTATATCCTGGAGTCCTGCGTCCAGCTCTGGAGCCCTCAGCACAGGAAAGACACGGACCTGTTGGAGCGGGTCCAGAGGAGGGTCACAAAAATGATCAGGGGGATGGAACACCTCTCCTATGAAGACAGGCTGAGAGAGTTGGGGTTGTTCAGCCTGGAGAAGAGAAGGCTTCGGGGAGACCTTATTGCAGCCTTTCAATACTTAAAGGGGGCTTATAAGAAAGATGGGGACAAACTTTTTAGCAGGGCCTGTTGCGACAGGACAAGGGGGAATGTTTTTAAACGAAAAGAGGGTAGATTTAGACTAGATATAAGGAAGACATTTTTTACACTGAGGGTGGTGAAACACGGGAACAGGTTGCCCAGAGAGGTGGTAGATGCCCCATCCCTGGAAATATTCAAGGTCAGGTTGGACGGGGCTCTGAGCAACCTGATTTAGTTGAAGATGTCCCTGYCCACGGCAGGGGGGTTGGACTAGATGACCTTTAAAGGTCCCTTCCAACCCAAATTATTCTATGATTCTATCCAAAATCGCAGCATACAATAGTATCATACCCTGAAAGCAAATTAAAAGGTGTTACTTGTGTGACATTTACGATTACTGATGAACTCTCAAAAGGAGAAAACTAGAATCTTTAARGACTAATCTAAGTATATATAATATACAGGAACTTCCCATTCACCTTGAAAATTATTTTTATGTACAATTTGTAAGAACACTTCTTAGCCATATTCTAAGAATATGTAGGCTGGCATAAACCAAGGTTAGCTGAACTGATTTTCCAAGGGGCTATGCCAGTTTATACATGATAAGGACCTGGTACTTTACCTTTCACCTCTGTGAGAATGACCTGTTTTCTAGTGCTTGGATATGCCATAGTTTACTGCAGGTCAGAATTCATAACTAGAGCTGCTCAGCATGAAGTCTACAAAACAATGGGGGTCACAAAGAAGCTGTCAGGTTTTGTTTGAGAAACGACTCCTGCTCTCCATTGACATTCTTTCCACAGTATACCTGCACTCTCAAACCACTGACATGGAAACCTCACTTGTGAAATCCTAACTGTTTAGACACAAAAAAAAAAAAAAAAAAAAAAAAAAAAAAAAAAAAAAAAAAAAAAAAAAAAAAAAAAAAAAAAAAAAAAAAAAGGCAGCACAAATATACTACACAAGTGAAGTGGATTAGACTTCTTCAGCGCTGGTTAAATTCATCAAGCTTTCAGAAGTGCAGTTTTTTATAGCATAATCTTTTTATTTTTCCATGTTTGGAAAGGTAAACTTAGTTGTTTATACAGGACTGTCATGACAGACTCTGCTCTTTGTGTGTCTTAAGCTTCATTTGCTGTAGCCATGGTAAAAATGTAGGAAAGAATCCAACTCTCAAGTTTTCATTTCTATTCTGATTGCAAAGCTATTCCAAAATTTGCTAACCCACATACGCTCTGAAAGTGGCACAATCATCACAGAACTGTGGGATTGCACACAAGCCTTCACTTAGCCTGGAGCCAGAAAAACCAGGGAAAACACCTTATTTTGGCATCCCTTACGGTGACAGAAATATGATGGCAGCAGCCTGGGCAGTGGGAGCAAACTTTAAAAAAAAAAAAAAAAAATAAAAATTTTTAAATAAAAAAACCCAACCATGTTCTCTAATAGGTAGAAGTCAAAACCAGGATGCCCAGGATGTTTTGGATGCTTGGGAAGAGACAGTCTACACTACAAAAAAATCTCTATCAAATAAAGCCATTATGGACTGGAAACATCCATAAGCATCAACTTTGAGAAGCTTCCTATTGGATTTCTTCATGGAAGGCTACACTCAATTTAGATTCGTCTATCCAACTTTAACGGACTTGAAAAAAAATCATACTGACATTTCAGGAATGTGAACAGTGAAGCTCCAGGTACACTCCAAGCAACTGCCGAGGGGGTATTCATGTGTTAAGATACTGAGCAAGGCCCCAGGCAGGGATCAAGCAAGGTGCTCTGCCTAGACAGAGTGAGAAACAATTCCTGCCCTGAAGAATGTAAACAAAAGAGAATTAAAGAGAGAGAAAATAAATATCAAAATGAGACGCAGCTGGCAGGTCAACAGCACAGCAAAATCTCAAAACAGTGTCCAATTTGCTAGAGCCTGCGTTTTAGAAAGCACCGGGCTCTCAAGAAGTCATGGGGAACTGAGGTATATTGATCCAAGGTAGGACTTGACATCTTTTCTCCGCAGGTCTGCCAGAGCAGAGCACTATGTATGCCTGAAGAATGGCTGTAACTATCCTGCTCTCAACTGACAGTGTTCAGTTAAAAATGCAGATGAAAGGCCAACCTTGCCCTCTTACCACTGCTAAAACCTTACCACTGTATGAGCACTTTTTTAGTCTTGAACTGCTTAGCAGCTCCCTAGTGTTCAGTAAGCTTAAGAAAGGCCAAAAGCATCTTAGAATCTGAGAAAATATGTTTATTTTTGTAAAAACCTTAGAAGTTATGACTTGTAGAATCCATTCATATCCTCTTCCTCCCTCCTGCCTTCTACCCTTCTATTTCTCTAGATTGAGGACCTATCCTCTTATTTTCTTGTATCTTCTCGCTATAGCAAAAAAATATTACACATGATATCCTGAAGTACTGTCTCCTTATTCAATACATCAGCCATGCAATACTAAACGCCAGTTGTGCAGCCTGTTTACATAAGAGGATGCGTGAAGATTCACAAATAAGGCCACCCTGGAGACAGAAGTGCCAGGCTAGTCATACATATTGTATAAACCCGCCTCTCTTGCCTTTTCTAAATTTTATTTATGGAATGCTTATTTTTCTGCATCCTTAATAGAATCACAGCGCAATCCAGGTTGGGAGGGACTTGAGGAGGTAATTCTTGCCTAGTTAGGCAGGATGAAACTCACTCCCATGAAGGGGACAGGCATATACTTTCAAAATTTTTAATCCTGTAGCTTCTTCTTTGTTTAAGAATAACTCTTAAAAGCTTACTCAGTATTGCAGAGGAATACGCTCTTTCACTAAGAAGCACCCATGCTACTATAAGCATTATACAACCAGTACTCTGCAAAAGAAATGCCTCTTATCCTAGCAAACAATGAAACTGGGATTATCTATGTTGATGGCAAGGGTGCCCCACAAATTGCAGTGGTGCAGGATCTGTGCAGCACAGTGAAGGGTTTATGCCAGCAGTGAGAGGATGCACAGACTTCCAGAACAGAAAGTTTGGGACTTAAAAATTTCACTGCTTGGAACAGGGAACAAAACTTTAATGGGAAATGATCCGGGAAGCATCCATGTATAGAAAGAAAAGGAGGCTGGTCAGCGAGCAGTGGGTGTCCAAATTAAGATGTATATCGTTAAAGTTGAAATTCGGATTGGAAGGAAAGCAGAAAATGGTAGACAAGAGTAAGCCAGCAAATTTGGATTCAGAATACAGTATTCTCAGCTCCACAAACCATATTTAAGTCCTCTCCTCAGGACGAAGGGTACCATTTAGGCCAAGCTCTAAGTCACTATATGTTGTATAGACTCTGAAGCTGTACTTGCAAGACTACCATTACCCATTAGCCTCAACAAATGCTGAAGTAGAAAGCTAAGAAATCAGAGCAATGCCACAGAATTGCAAACATCTACAAACTCAAAAACCAACATCAAATAAAAATTAACATAACATGCAGCGAGGGTTAATATAGATTTTCATTCAATGAAAGGAAGCAGATAGAAAATGAAGAGAGATCCTGACAGAAACAATTATCTGGTATCTCGGTGATAAAAGCAGCAGAACTCATCTTTTCTGAAGGATTAGAAGCCACATCCCTGGCAGCAGCAAAAGCCAAACCCAACACAAGAATGTCTTTGATTCATTCACTGTGTGGTCTTGTTACTCTGAAACTCTCATGAATTTACTATGGACTACAATCAGGAGCATATAGTTAATGATTCCTCACCTAGAAAAAAAAAAAAAAGAAAAAACACACAGGTCTTTTCTGTAGTTTTCAGGCCTGAAAAGACCCCAATATTTAGTTAAAACATGTCAATGGTCATTAATCCCAGATTCAGAATCCTCCAGTAGGACCAACTATGCAGCAAAACCAGTTTTCATGGGCACCTCCCCTCCCTTCATGCAAGTATATTTTCTTACACACAAGTTCAAAGCTAATCACGGTTTTAGTTTATCTTTACAATGATACTGAATATATTCGTTAGTCTGGCATCTCCCAACATAGTAATTTCCAGAAGAAATGAAATCAATTGCCAGTTCCTGCAGCATGCCCTTTTTATGAGACTAATAAATTATCCAAAACTTCTGTTAATCCTTAGACACTGGTCCTGAATTTCTCCACACAAGAAAAGAAACCTGACAAACCAGAGGAGTGATGCCAGAAGAAGGAAGTAAAGGAAACTCTGATATTTTGATTATATAGCTCATTAGTCTAAAGCTATACACATTTCACTTCACCTTTAAAATCACTGAATTTTTAAGCCTAGTTAAATGTTTCTAAAGCTTAACCCTGAGTTAAATCTCACATTCATCTGCATTTCATTGTATACAGTTTGATTCAAAATTCCTCCTAGACCAAAGCTTTAAGTTTGTTTAATAATACACATCCATATTCTTTATTACATATATCCTATTTGCAATATATCTAAGGTATAATCTTTAACCTGAAAGCCAATTTGCATTTCACTTAAAGCAGTAAGAGACAAAGATGACTGTCTCTGCACTGAATTAGCTGGTACAGTACTTTGAAGGACGTCCATTTTCCCTACTGACGTCCAATTAGTAAAAAACAGAAAATTCCCAAGACTTACAAACACTAAGGACTCCTCCCATTCAACAAAAACCAATGCTTTCAGCTAACAAAGCTTCCTTGAGCTACACATGCATCAAATTTCCTGATAGCTTTAGGATTTCCTAAAAACATGGAGCCTCTTATTTTGCATAGTAAATACAAATACAATACTACTATAAAATACAAAGCTAATACTATTAACAGTGTTTGCTTCTAATGCTCTGAGGCAAATAATATCCAACAGACAGCCTGCCTTCACCCTGTGATACGGCGTGTCTTGGAGCAAGGCAGAAGCTTCCCAGTTCCATGGCCTGTCTTCCCAACACTCTCACTTCCCGCTCATTAACCAGCTCTACTCCAAACATATGCATACTTGTTGACTTGAACTAAAATGATCTTAGGGTATACTTAACTAATCAGCAAAGAACTCTTAATTTCAGCAGTGCTGCCCTGCCGTACTATTTACACAACAAAACCACACAGAAAAAATAGAAAGGCTTTTTCTTCCCTTCAGTGTTGTGTAATTTTTGTTTTCGTAGGGGGACGCAGCATGAACACAAGACACCTAACATGAGTGAAGACAGCATGAATTCATTTAAACACTGAGGCTTTAGTACTCGGCACTGCTGAGGCCACACCTCGAATACTGCGTTCAGTTTTGGGCCCCTCACTACAAGAAGGACATTGAAGTGCTGGAGCGTGTCCAAAGAAGGGCAACGAAGCTGGTGAAGGGTCTGGAGAACAAGTCTTATGAGGAGCGGCTGAGGGAACTGGGACTGTTTAGTCTGGAGAGGAGGAGGCTCAGGGGAGACCTTATCGCTCTCAACAACTACCTGAAAGGAGGCTGTAGCAAGGTGGGGGTCGGTCTCTTCTCCCAAGTAACAAACGATAGGACAAGAGGAAATGGCCTCAAGTTGCGCCAGGGGAGGTTCAGATTGGACATTAGGAAAAATTTCTTCACCGAAAGGGCTGGCAGGCATTGGAACAGGCTGCCCAGGGAAGTAGTGGAGTCACCATCCCTGGACGTATTTAAAAGACATGTACACGTGGTGCTTAGGGACATGGTTTAGTGGTGGACTTGGCAGTGTTAGGTTAATGGTTGGACTTGATGATCTTAAGGGTCTTTTCCAACCTAAATGATTCTATGATTCTACAGGGTAACAGCATCAACTGGTGTGCCAATAATCACATAGGCCAAGGAAAAACAGGTATCTGAGAGGCTTGTGGTTGTGTGGACTTTATCACCAATATCACCTTACAGTCAAAATCCAGCTTCCATTCAAAAAGGAAGAAAAATTCAAACTGATGAAATCTAAGTCAGGCAGCTTCATCTAAAATGAGGAAGCTTTGGCAGACTTTGTTTCCACTCGTTCTTTAGCTGTTACTGACTTGATTCCAGATCTCGTCAGCCAAGTTGCATTTTTCTCAAATGAAAAAAAAGTTACACCAACAGGATCAGAACTAATAATAACTGGCAAAAGCTAAAAGGACACAAAAGGAAAGCTAATAGAAGGAATGACAAGGAAAATAGAGGAATGCAGTAAATAAATTTTAAAATGTGGGAAAAAGACAAATGCCAACGCTTGAAAACTGTACAAAGGCCATACACAGGTCCTGATCCTGGAAGATGTAGCAACTGCCACAGAATTAGCTTCTGAGGACAGAATTCAGTCTAACTAATCTGCCTCCCTGCATGGCACAGGCTGGAGAATTCACCCATCAAATCCTGCATCTCACCTCCCCAGAAGCTGTGTGTTAACTCATCCAACAAGGCTAGAAAAAGTTTTGATCTGTACTCAGCAGGAGAATACAGTACATCCAGTCTTCCTGACCAGGCAAGACACCTGAGATTCTTCYAGTGTCAATGGAAGACCAAAACCTGCATCTCCTCTCTGTCCCTTGAACTTGTACGTGTGCACCAAAGTCTGTACATGCACATTACTGGGTTATGTGCCCTCCACCAACACTTCTGAAAAGGGTATTTTGCCAGAGAGCATGTGCACATGCACACCTCCTGATTCGTTCTGAAGTTGAGCCAAGAAATAGGGAACAGGCCACAGCTGTCCGAATTACTCATGCAGCATGTTTTCTGGCACAGCTGCAGAGCACACAGAGAGTGGGCTACAGGCTGGATGAATGGTTCTGGTAGTAGCAACCTTCAATCACCATTTCCCTAGAGCTATTCTTAGCCCTTCCTCTGTTACCTTAGAAGTCCTTAAATTTAGAGGATTACAACATTGCAGCTCTTTTTGTGCAAGCAGACTCTGCGCATCCATAATGAATGTAATGGGAATTTGCACAAAAGTAAGTGGTCCCAAAATTAGAGTTTAAATCAACACTGGATACAGATGTAAATGGGAAATCAATAATGTTGGAGGGGAAAAAGTGTTTAAACATTTCTATATACTGGATATGATATTTCTTCTGTTTTTCTTAATGAAACATGTGGATTAATATCCTAAATACTAATTCCAAGAAGCATCATTCCCAGTGTCTCAGCCAAGCTGTAGGCTGTTATTAACAACTTCCTCTTTTATGATAATTGCTTTAAAAAGGCAGTCATTGAAAATTGTAATGCAGGGCTTGGCCAAGATCCACGCTGGCACCACTGGCCATGCTGGGCACCATTTCACATATTCTGAAGGACTTCAAGGACCTGGGAAAGGACCTAAAGGTCTACTCAGATTTTCTCAGATGATTTTTCTGTCTCTGAAGTGGGAGATGTTTCATAAACGTCATCTTATTTGCTTTACCTCCTACGCTCTTATCATCATTCACCATTTACTTTCCTCTGCCATCTACTTTTTCCATTTTGGAAGTCTTAGGGAGCCCTGTCTATGTCAGCTAAATTAAGAGAAGACTGAGAGGTCATTTGATTACCAGACATAAGCACTTACTCACTGAGAAGGAGATCTGGCAGCAAGACCTTTTCAACCTTGCTGATAATAACGCAATAGGATCCAGCAGCTAACAATTAAAGCTAGATCAATTCAACCTTGAAACAGTCTGCAATTTCCTAGCAGTGGCTGCAGCTGAACCTTGGAACAGTTTACTGAGAAAGATGGAGGGCAAAAACGCAAGGTTTACCATTAGGCAGAATCTTTGTCACATATGTTTGTAAAGTGAAGGCTTCATCTCTGGAAGAATTTATATAAAGGCTGTGAAATGAACAGCATTTCCTTCTGGGGTCTGCATCTCTTGATCTACAAATATTTTTCTTTACTCGTTCTTTGTGAGCCGCAGGGCGAAGAAAGTACCTTTTAATACCCAAACCATGTTCCTTAGCCAAACGTTCCCAGATGACCTGCAGAACGCTTTAAACAAATGTATAAACAAACACGGATCACTYGACTGAAGTAAAGCAGATCGCCAGATCTGGTGTAGGAACAGATTACTTCATCCAGTTAGACTGTTAGATCTTTGTTTTGCATTTTTCCATGTGTTTTGGCTAGGGAGCAGGGAGTTGAATAAAGGATTATTTTGCTTTTCTCTGTTACATGGCTCGTCTGAGGATATCACACTTAACAGACAGGCCCTGAGAATTACTGACCACCCCGTTTCTTCTGGTTTCTAACCACGCAACTGTATAGTCTAATGCCACTCTGGTCAGTATAGTGCCTGCCTGAAACCAAATTGACACTGATTTACTGATTTGCAGGAGATCAGGCTAAAGCCCTAGTAATCCCATTAGACCCCAAATACTACAGTATCACAAAAAAGAATATTCACCTGCATTTCACTTATCTTCGGAGAGTTACACATAAGGCCTGAGTCAATCAAAAATTGCACATGTAATATGAATAAAGCTTAACCTGGACAAAATATTAGCGTTTAAATACACAGTGATCTACAGCAAAGAACAAGAAAATAATAGGTAGAAGAATATTCTGAGTAATAACACACTAAACTTACCTGTGTTTGTCTTCAAAAGCAATTTCAAAGATGGGAAGCTCTAGGATTAATTTCTCCATAAACTCATATTTCTCTATTCCAACAGGAAATTCTCATCTTTTTTTAATCTAAAACCTTTTCTCTAGGGGGAAAAAAAATCCTTATAAGAATCTGCTTTTAAAAGATAATCTAGGGATTCTATTTTGTAAAAATAGAGCTGATTTTCAAAAGGGGAAGGAGTCTGACTTAAATTTCTCAACATCTGCAACTGCAGCTCTCCCCCCAGGCATCTGATTAAGCATCTATGGAAATTAAGTAGGCATTTCAGCATTCTGCCAAACTGGACTGAAAAACACGCTTCAATACTTGGATGATTTGGGATTTCATCTTCGTAACAGTTCAGGTCTTAAATACACTCCACTATAAAACACAGTCAGTTTTCTTGCTTAGTGTTGAAATTTGGCCCACAATTCTTTGGCAACATTTTTCAGGACAAGGACAATATCTTCTTTCCTTCTGGCCAGAGTTTGCCATAACGCCACCAATTTTCAGTCCCACATTTCTACCACAGAAGTAACTACCTTTTGAAGGCTGATAAAGTACATGACACATTTTTTAATAAAAAATATTATGCAAAACCCCAGTCCTGCACTAAGCCTCTGGCTGCAAGGTCCATATGAAAATGAGGGAAAAAGTCTGAGAGATACGGTTCAAAATTAAGCGTGCGATATCCTCTCAGTGTCCGATACCTTTCTATCAGAATCATACATGAAATTTAATTTTTGCTTTGCAGTTCCTCTCTCATGGCTACAGATCAATTATATCAGAAATATATCTTAAAACTGTTTAAGACTGCTTTCATTTTATAAAACAAAGTTCAACTACATAGCCCTACAAATCTGGGTACTTGAATTAAAACCAATTTTTTCCTGAAAAGTGCATTAGAGCCAGAGTCTGAATACCCATGGCGTTTATTAAACCATTTCTTTTTCCTTTCTTAAAGGAAAAATTATTTTACATAAACTCCCTCTTACAATTTCTTGTTCTCAAAACTATTATTAACATAAATGCTTTATGAAGACATTAAATACAAACACGTCTCTGATGATAGTGAGCTACTTACACACTTAATTTCACATACACATTTTCCTAAATAGCTACTCACATGTGAAAATTTAAACACAAGTCGAGTACAGCCATGATGTCACCACAAGTTCTTACGATTACAAAGTGTTCCTACATACTTAATGTATTCCCTGGAAAAAAAGACCACCACAGTCCTCCTATCTTTGAGCCAACAATATTATGTTAGCTTAGGCTCTGTAGCAGATGATCCTGAGAAGTTAAAACAAGAAATTAATTTTTCAAAAATGAGCATGGTTTATACTGTTCACACTATGCAGGCAAAACAAAAACATGCCTGTTACAATCACATTCTAGATGAACTCGAATATTTCTTTTCCATACCCCTATTAAGACTAAATGCCTTGGAGACCAACCAAGTATTAAGGTCCAAACTTGCCTCTTTCAATCATAGCCAGTGATGTGAACTTTGCTACAGACTGAACATTTCTAGATTAGAGTCAAGGAAGTGTGACCATGTACTTACAGAACCAGAAGAAAAAAAATTACAATAGRCTTTTGCCTATAGGGGCCCATCAAAGCTGGAAAACATGGTTTTAAATATTGTATACTGGACTCAATATAGGGAAAAGCTAAGTGTATATATCAATTTATTTAAAATGTAAACACTGAGGAATATTCTCAGAATAACATAGAAATGGAACTGAATTGCCAAAAGGCTTAAAAAAAAAAAAAAAATCAAGTGGTGCACAATAGCTTTGCTATGACTGATTCTTGACAATATGAAATACTGTATTCTCCAACAGTGACAGTATGAGACTCACAGTATGGGAGATCAGTCTCTTCTACTCAGTCTGCTTTTACATTAACATTCAAAACACGCTACCTTGTATGACCAATATGTTGTGTCTACTTAAATGGGGCCCATTTTCTTTGTTTTTGAAAGAGATAACAATTATGCAATGCTGCTCATCCCAAAAATCATCAGTTGAAAGGAAGAAACATAAAACTAGAACAAAGAATAGTAATAATTGCATTGTTGAATTATTTTTAGCCTGTTAAATAAAGYTAACATGCCAATAACAGATGACAAACATAGGAACTCTTCAACAGACTACACAGTGATTTGACATGGCCATTAAATTTGAATTTAATTAAAAGAAGTCATTTAACTCTCTTTATGTCTCCTTCCCACTTCCTCACAGTCCCCAACTGACAAGACCCACTGTCCTTGCACTTATAAGGGTGCTGGTCCATACTGACTAACCTGTATGTATCACATCTCCACAACTGTATGGGCTAAGCTTCACGGCATGTGCTACTAGTGCATTCACAGAAATTAAAATCCATTTACAAGAAAATCCCACCAAATCACTAGAAGCATCCTATGACTGCTTTGTTTGCTTATAGGAAAAAATAAAGCAAGATTTTTCGGTGAAGACAATTTGCAATACAACAAAAATTCTCATCCACATCTACAGCAAATTTTTGCGTAAGTCATAACAGTACTGTAAGTGAACAGTCTTCATGAATTCAAGTGCAAAACTGCTAAATTATCCCTACTTACCTTTCCTTCCAAGCATAGYAGCTACTTATTTTTTGCTCTCAGCCAGTTAACCCCACACAGTTTTTCTCACAACATTTATTTTCCTTATTCTGAAACACTTCATAAAACAAAGTTATATAAAGCATTTTAAAGACTTCTCTTAAAGAATCCAGAAGCATTTTAACAAGCTTGGCATTTCTGTCAAAAAAGAACAACATTTATTGAATCACAACTGAGTGTATTTAATTGTCTAGACAACATTGTGGAAAAAAACCCAAATGTATGTCTTAGTTCAACTAAAACTCAGCACAATGTGGGTCTACCTTTGTCTTAACCCTGCTGTAGGTCATGATGAGTCACTGTTTTCTGGAAGAGCAGCCAGAGCACGACCTGCAACTCGTCAGTGGGCTGAAAAGTGATTAAGTTATCCAAAGCTTTTCTCTAGCAGGAAGGTCTTTCCTTATGCAGAATTACTGCATGAATGCATTGACATGAAACAGTATTGCCAAAGCAAGTATCATGTAGCCTCCACACTGAAAGCAAAGCATAAGAAGACTAAAAGGTTCTCACCGCAACAGCAGTCAATTTGTTTTTCTGTTTTTAAGGCTAGCTTCAGGGAACCAATAGTTACACTGATTTCCAGTCAAATTCTGCCTCTTCCTTTCCCCCAGCCCTTTCCCTCACTTTTGCATTAAGGACTGGCCTTGAGCACAGTTAAAGTTCAGTACATTAGTTGCATTAGTTAAAGTTTAATACATCCTTGTAACCCTAATCACATGGGCCACTGCGTGCTATCTAATGGGAGAAAACATCATGGGTGTCTAGTATGTGTGAACTGTTACTCATCTTCCTTGGTATTTTTCAAAACATCAGGCTATTGAATTATCCTCTTGAAATTGCACAGAGGAAGACACAGTAACAGTCATGCAACTGGAGATACAATAATTATAAAATATTACATATATTTCTTGTACCCTTCAATGTTCTCACTTTGACCACAATATCAATTCCAGAACTGTACAGCTACCCATATATTCTGTAATCAGCAAAAACCAAGAGTTGTCTGTCCTGTTATCTGCCCTGTGAAGAGCCAACGGCGCAAAAAAAAAAAAAAAAAAAAAAGCATGCTGAATGATCTAATATCAGTCTTATGAAATATTAATAAGCATAAAGCAACCAGCCAAAGACAGAAAAGGAGGGAACTAAAATATGCTAGCAGCAGGATTATGTAAATCCTTCTCCCTTTAACAACAAATATAACGGTAAACTCAGTCTGCAAACAAGGAAAGGAAACTGCAGCTATCTTTTACAGATCCTATTGTCTCTGAGAACATTCTCTCTCAGGTACCTGATCAACTTACTAGTAGTAAGTTTATCTTACTAGTTAAACTCAGAGCTGTTATTTTCAATGTGCATCTAGTTTCAAAGATTGGTGCTGCTATCTGAAGTCTGAAAAAGGACTTGTATGTTCAAGAGCCTGTTTATTCCCCCTCCCCGTCTTACCAGTTCACTCGGTATAAGCTGTATCTTCCACCTCCGATTCCCCCTGAATCTTGCCACATTTGTGCACCGCTCTGAGACGTTTCCGAGTACTACTGTCATGGAATGTATCTGGGTTTGGCTCCAACAATATTTTATGACAAGCATGAATTAATCATGCTTTCTTAAAGCTTGTCCCATGATGGTTTTGCTAGATGCCTCCTAGATTTTACATTATCTGAAACAATGAAAAAAAACCTAAATCTATTTCCGTTTCTCTGTATTATTCATGATTCTGTATGTATTTGTCATAGCCTTCTCACTGGGCTTTTTTTACAAGATAAAAAAAGATCTGCTCAGCTTAGTTTCATTAAAGCTATTTGATACTTTTTAACATCTTTTGTCTAGGCCTACTATATTCTTCTTTAGTCATTCTGAAATTCCTACAGATTTAGACAGTACATTTAAAAAATACTTCTGTGATTTTAACCTTCTGTATAAAGTACAAAATCTCCTAGACTCTGTACTAGAAGAACAAGCTATCTGAGTCTCTATTTTTCTGATGCTGATGTTCTTCAGCTGCTAAAAGAAGAACAAAACTTGTTACCCCTCCTGTTTAATGAATATAGGAATAACAGGGTAAGACACTGTAATTTAGGCGGCTGGTACTGTTAAGAGCTTCAAGATAATGTTATCTCAGATGCTCTCTCTGAACCACAAAAGCTGACAAACTTTCCATCCGCTTACCAAAATAATGGCAGTTTACTTCCTAAGAAGTTAAACAATAAAACATACAATATTTTTTTAAAAAAGTTAGCTTGCACTCCAGGATTTTAATGAAAACAAATGAAGATGTATGGATTCATTAAGGCTTGCAACAAACTTAATTTTGCTTAAATTGCTACCCTTTTCAATAAGCCTGATGCTTTTATGTGCTATATTCTTCAATCTTCATGATCTAATCCATTTTGTTGAACTACATTTTCAAAATTCTCTTCCTCCCATTCATTTTATTTATTTTTATATTTCCCAGATCCCAAATATATTGCAAACACACCCCCACCCCATCAGCTAGCTCTTCCACCAACAGCAATAGAAGCAAAGTTGAGTCATACAGCAGGCTCCCCATACTGCACAGGTTTCACGTCAAGGCCCTGTTCAGGTTCTTCATGACCACTAACGTGCTAGGAGAAAGCTACTTTAGAGATCTCCTTTCTATCTGTAATCTGTCAAGATCTCCACTCTCGGCTAGACACTTACAGCTCTCAAAGGGAAGGATGAAAAGCAGAAAAGCCACTTCAGAAGGTGGAATTTTACTGTATCAAACCACAGCAAGTCCTTCTTGGATCACCTTCAGAATGCAGTGCAACACAATGCAACTTGTCTTGGTGGTTTTTGTGTTTCGTTTGTGGTTTTTCGGTGGGGGTTTTTTGGTTTGATTTTTGTTTGTTTAGTTAGTTTGTTTTTAAAAAGATGCTTACGGTGGTGTCCTGGTTTCGGCTGGGATAGAGTTAATTTTCTTCCTAGTGCTGTGTTTTGGATTTAGTATGAAAAGAATGTTGATAACACACTGATGTTTTTAGTTGTTGCTAAGTAGTCTACTAGTCAAGGACTTTTCAGCCTCCCATGCTCTGCCAGGTGCACAAGAAGCTGGGAGGGAGCATAGCCTGGACAGCTAGCCCAACTGGCCAATGGGGTATTCCATACCATGTGACTTCATGCTCAATATATAAATAGGAGGCATGGTCCAGGAAGTAGCGATCGCGGCTTGGGTATCGCTCAGCAGGTGGTGAGCAACTGCATTGTGCATCACTCATTTTGTATATTCTATCATTATTATTATTATCATCATTATTTTCCCTTCCTTTTCTGTTTTATTAAACTGTCTTTATCTCAATCCACAAATTTTACTTTTTTTTCGATTCTCTCCCCCATCCCACTGAGGGGAGGGGGAAGTGAGCGAGCGGCTGTGTGGTGTTTGGCTGCCTGCCAGGTTAAACCACAACAGGTGGTTTAAAAGAACCTTTTTACTTAGCATTTGGAAAGCACAAGGAGCATGCACATGGGCAACTATGGTATTTCAGGTGATGGGTTGACACTTCCAATGTGGATCAGTGATTTCCCTAAAAACGCTACTGCCTGCCTGCACTTCTACGAACTTATTTTAACTGTAAAGACAATCCAGAGTCATTTCTTCCTCACAGATCAATAGTGGAGAAGAAAGAAAATGGGAAGAAAATAGTAGCGGTAACTATATCAGAAACAGCAGTCAGGCAAGTTTAATAAAACTGCTAATTTGATATTTTGCAGCTACTTTGGTGACAGTAGGGGGAAAAAAAAAAAAACAGAAATGAAACACAAACCATGATAATGGTATCAGGAAATTCACCCAGTAACTGCATCAGTGCTCGTGTTCTGGCATTTCCTTCTTTTATTTAATCTTTCTTTCACTTTGTGTATCTTACATTGCATGCTGAATGCACTGCATTTATACAGGTTAACTTGCCTTCCACCTTAGTACACTTTCACAGTCACACACTGTTGGTTTGTACAACTAGTGATGGATACACATCCAACGCATCGCTTATGCAATTCCCAGAGTCTTTTCCAGACAAAATAATTATGGCTAAATACTTAATCGCATTTTGACATGCATATTTTTTCTCTTCCTCTTTCCGTAGAGCTGAGCTTTCTTCTGAATGTGTTAATAACAGTGAAAATAAGCTGTTAATTTGCACCTGAGTACAACTGTAGAGCACCACAGTGTTAAGTATCAAGCTATACCAAATATTTACAATGAAACTGTGACTTGTGCCTTTGATTTTGCAAAAGTGGTTCATCTCCCATGAAACTGCTTGTTCGCCTCCATAGATTTCCAAAAGAAAGGGTATTCTAATTTTACTAACTGATCTCCTTGTTACGAATTATATACCTGGTATGTTATTTTGCAGGGCAAAAACATAGCTGCAGCTCAGTAGCCATTACCCAATGCTAAATTCTCATCAAGTACAACGGAAATTCAAGAGCATGGCCTACAATTTTGTGCCTCAAATAAGACAACCGCAGTCAAAGTGCAACACACAAATTCAGGCAGACCGAAAGAACAGAGGACACTGATAGAAGTTAATGACTGGAAATCCTTATACAGCTGCTTTTTAAATTCTTTGCTGTGAGCAACTGACTCCAACAAGACCATTAGATAGGAAAGCCAGAAGGATCAAAATTCAGAATTTTAGACACAAACACATTTCAGTAGGATCAGTTACAACAGTGAAGTTAGCCTATGTAGAGTTTCTAAGTGTTGATGCTAATCATAATATTCAAAGCTAACAAAGCAAATGAGAGTACAAAAGGTTTCTGGACATCGTAAGTGCCAGAGGAATTATTTTTTCCAGTAATTCAAACAAATATAACTGCCTGTGTCAAGGAGTTCCAAGAGCAGATGCAATTAAAGCACCACTGTCCTAAAAGAAACAGAAAAGGGTTTTCATTATTCAGGAATCTTAGAAGTACCACTAACATGCAGCAACTATTTCTGCAACACTTATGTCTCCATAAGTACATATAAATCACTTACATTTACTTATTACTCACACTCCTGGCTTCTGACAAAATTACTTTTCAAAAGCTAATAAATCATCATGGATCACATCTAGACTGATGCTTCAAAATTACTGTATGCAGAAAACATTGTAAAAATGTTACAAATTTGTTCTCAGTTCAGAAATGGCTCTAACAATTTCATGATTTTGCTGAAAAAAATCTTAACCTAAAATTAGTATTCTGTGTGTGGGCATACCACTGTATTTTTAATTTTTTGAAGAGACTAAAAAAAATTCTGTGTACTAACTTTAATCTTTTATGGCTAAGTTCTGTGAAAACAACCAGTAAAACTCACTCCAACTGATAAAAAATATCTGCATACCTGCTGCAAATGAGTTTGCAGATTGATCCCAATCACTCCTTGCTCCACTACCAATGCACCGGAGCTGTTGGAGGCGAAAGCAAAAGCTAGTATGTGCCACCCTTTCCTGACACGCAGGAGAAAATTTGACATCAAGGACTTTCAGTCTCCCAGATGCAGTACCCTTAAAAAAAGTCAGAGCACTGGCAGAGTTCAGCAACTGATAAAAAAGGTGACCCAAGGCACCTGCTACAGACCAGGCAGAGGGGAGAGGGAGCTGAGTCCTAATCACATCCCCTATCTTCTGGGTGCAACCCTCCTTTCAGTTCACATTTTGCCAGTCCCATGGTTGTCCAGCATGGCTGTCTCCAGAGCTGTCCCCAACAGCTAGCTTTTAAAAAAACATTTTTTTCTATTACCCTACGCAAGGGTAATCAAACTTCATCTCACTCTCCAGGCTCCCATCCTTACTAAACCAGAAAGGACAAGAAAGAAAAGGATGACCAAGACCATGAGAATGAATGTGTATACAGAGAACTGCAGAAATCCAAAATTACTGGAGGTCTGGGGAGGGATGAGAATGGCGAGAGAACTGCAGAGATGCCTGAAGACAAAACTAATGGGGGGGCCAGAAATTGGTGAAAGAAGGAAATCAGAAGACAAAGCGCTGTGGGACATATAGGATGATAAGATAGGAAAACTTCAAAGAAAGGAATCAAAAGAATAATTTAAAGATAATGGATACATGACATGTAAGAATATATATTCTTAAAACTCAAATTGTTCTTGTTCTGTGGTTTAATTGATTAACGTTCTGTGGTTTTGTAATTTAAAAAAAGCCACATTAAACACACACTAACAATAATTAGGGGGAAGAGAATCTCACAATCTGATATTACATAAAATCACTTGGACTCTTACAATAAGCAAGTTGAATTTAAAACAATCAATTCCATAATGGTTGAACTATCACTCAAGAATTGGAGGGTAAGTCAGGCATAACTCTTTACAGAACATTGTTTCTATGAAGGTATGATACTTACGAAGCTTGATAGTGTTTTGGGGATGCATTACTTTCCTATCCTAAGTTTCAACAGCAAACAGGAGGATGTATGCTCTAGTCTTTGGGTTTTATACCACCACCAAGACCAATATTACAGTGTTTTGTAAATCAAAAGCAATAGTGAAGTCCTTAACAGATTTTATGGAGGTTGTCACATTTAAGAAACAAAAGCACTGTTTAGGGTAGCATTTTTTATTACATGCTTTTTGAAAGCAAGATAAGGGTGGCAAGAGGAAGCTTTTCACATTGAGACATCACTTGTCATGAAAGGGCTTTCTCAAAACCAGAAGTCTGGAAACATTTGTAGGAGTTCAGATTTCACTGATCTGATTTGGAAAACTGTTCCATAGCTGAATCCTTACAACCAAGAGCATTTTATCCCCAGTTCTTCCAGCGTTAATCCTGGGCTTTGCTAACTGCATTGTGCCAGAATGGCACACCTATGGGATACTTCACAGTCCAACTCATTCTTTCCACCGCAGATGCCTATACAAAAATTTTTCCTGCACGGTCTAAGAGGAACAGTGCTATAAACACTTGTAACTCTTTATTCCTTGGGTCTTTTCCATGTATGAATAATGGATAAATACTTAAATCTACGCTATATTTCTGTCCAAAAAAAAGCAGACAGTTCGTACTCTCACACGTTTGGTTCCTGCTAACTGTAAAATAGGTGATATTCTGTTCACCTCAGTAAGATTTCTAGCCATGCTATTTAATAAAAACTATAGATAAGTAAAATATCACCTGCAGATGAAAATGTGGCTATAGCACCTAAGTACAGCTTGGAATATTCATGCTCTAGAGATCACATATGGACTATTTTTAATTCCAGGTAACTAACAACAAGAAGAACTGAACTTTTAAGTGAAGAGCTACAAAAATGTAAAGTGTGATTACCTACATTTACATTTTAATGAGATAAAATGTCTTCAATCAAGCTCAGTTAGATTGAACTATCTAAGGTTTTACAAAGATGAGAGAGTATGTGCAGTAATACAGATACCCAATGAGTAACTTGGAAAGCAGAATATTCATATGAGAAAACTTTTTCCCCATATACAGGAAGTGTGAATGTATCATGCAATACTTCTGCTATTTTTCTGTAGTAAACCACATTTCACCAAATTTTTAAACTAGTTTCTTAGTACATTGCACAGATCGAAGGAAAAACTGATCAGATACACCAATCAAAGCAGATTACATTCTGTTAATCCACTTAACAATTTAAACTGTACTTGGCCTGATTTAAGAAGTGTAAATCACAGTAGTCCAATTAAGTGTGATGCCCGTTTACATTAGCTGGAATCAGGCCTACAAGTGTTTCCTTTTTCAGTAAACCTCAGTAAGTTTGAAAACATTCAAAAAATAACAATAGTATTACACAGAAGACCACCTTCCCATATTCAAATCATTAAGTACAGAACTCAGTTGAGAAGACTCATTTGTTCTCCACAGGATGCAAAACTTCCCTTAACTTCTCCTCCCTTAAAAGACACAATTTCTAGGCTTCAACAATCCGCATTGGACTTAGGTTGTCAATCTGGAAGTAAAAGATTTCATTACCAGTTTCCCAAGAGGTAATGAATAAGGTTTACATTTAAAATGTATTTTGGATAGAGGAAGAACAAAAGGATAAGCCAACCATGACAGCAAGACGACACACGATCAGACCTGTTGTGATACTGTATGGATCCCAATCGTCCTGCCCCYGCTGCTGTCAAGACTGCAGGGGCACGGAGGGACTTCACAACCGTTTCTGTACTAACAAGGAATGATTACGATATTGATTTTTCATGGGGCTACTTACATGAGTAAACATTAATCAATTTATGTTAGGGTTGCGAACTAAGATCAAAATAATTATTTGACAAATAAGGCTTGCTTGCAGCTGACTTACAGCCTACATCACAAGTCATGAAGCATAGTCAGTAGAAAGCTAAATCCTTTACTCTTCCAGTACTGCTTTTTGTTTTCCAAATGACACACAATCAGCTAAGACACTAAGTCAACACTTTTTTCCTTTGGAAATGAAGTTCGGATATATGACTTGTTCCAGGCTTATCTTATTTCTGAGGCGTTTGGAAGACTGAACTCCTCATCATCCATACTTACAAAGATTGTTTCTATTCTGCTTAAAAACATTTCACATGTGGTTAATCAATGCATACTTTAGTTAAAGTCTTTGTTTAATATACAGATAGCCAACACTGTCTTATGCACTAATAAAGGGATGTCATTAATTTAAAAATCTCATTAATCTGTCAGAAAAGTTTCCATGTATTAGAGCCTCACCAAAAAAACTGAAATTACACAGAAGAAAGATTTGAGGAAAAGTATTTCTATTTTTCCAGACTGAGCACTTGAGAGTTTGTCAATGCTTGTGTTTTGTTCCCCCACAGCAGTCTCCTGTTTGGGTGGATTTTTATCAAAGCATTGGAAAGAAAAGCACTTACATGGTGACAATAACAACACAAACCTTGGAAAGGAGACACAGTGACACCCACAAGACCTGCAGCTTACATTTTCTTCTATGAAGAGATTCAAAATGGACTGTGTAACTTAAAAAAACCAGCATTGTAGGAGTGACCAATTTACAGTAAGAAAAAAAAAGCCATAAGATTAAAACAAAGGCTTCTTTCGTGCCAACACATGGTAGTTCTCCCATTAAAATAAAAAGAAAAAATAAATACATGCATTAGTCCTTATATTGACTTTATTTACCCCACCCACTTACAGTCAAGAAATGTAATAGAAATAAATTTATCTACAGAAGCAAGAAACAAAACTAGTTAGCTTCGCCCCCCCCCTTAATAAAGCACTGTCTCCGTACAGCTAACTGACAACTGATGAAGCTTACGCCAAGAGGTGTCGAACATACTTCTTGCATCTTTAGTACCTCAAACTCTTTACAAACCGAGATAAGCATAAGGAAGCTTTAAAAGAAGCTTGCATAAGCAAGCTTTAAAAACCTCCTGACTTCATGTTATTAGAGCCTTGGCAGTAAATTGTTTCAGTTAGTGATTTATCCTATCATGATGAGGCAAACATGTCTTAAGCTCAACATAAGTCAAAACTAGACTTCTTTGTAGTGTATGTAAGCCAAAGCCTTTTACCTATTAACTTACCTTAGCTAGAAATCCAGTACTTAAATCTATGCCTTTGCACACACTCAGTATCAACATCAGCATTAAGAGGAAATGAAACAACTTAACATAAAAGCAAAGATTTCTTCCAAAACAGTGAGTCAGTTTTTAAAAGACACAGGATCTCATTGGAAATTAGTATTTTCAAGACTACAAGGCAAAATTAACACAACATCCACCTCAATACAATAAACAAACAAAAACACCCACCCAAATTCAATTAAGGAAAATAAGGGTAAAATTTTAAACCAGCAATTAGTCCAGCTCTTAGAACGTCGAGTCTGACAATTTGACTTCATTTACCTATTTATTATAAAGGTATGCATAATCAACTCTAGAAAAATCAGCCTTCCATATGTTTCACACAATGCCTAAGGAGAAAAAAACCCCTTCTCTCTCTCAAAAAAAAAAAAAGCCGACATCTTTGGTATCAGGAACAAAAACACATCTAAACTGTTCAGCGTAACTAAACCTGTGACACAAACTAAGGCAAGAAATGGAAATTGTGAGAATTCCATGGAACATTAAGGAGCGTGACAATTTACAACTGCTGAGCAGCAGCACCACAGCGTTTACAGTGGCTCTCTACATTAACCAATAGTTTCATAATGAAAAATATCAACCTGTCACACTTAACAGCCCAACATAACACATACTTATCCAAGTTCAGAGCAAATTCATAACACACACTTACTCAAGTTAACAGAATGTGTTTATAAACGTTGAGCTAGGTCTAAGTCACATTTTGCTGGAAGTTATTTCATTCTAAGAAAGTCAAAACACCTTTTAGGAAATGAAACAGAGAAGTGGTGTCATATCTACACACTCAGAGATTATTAGGTGAACATTTGAGACAAAAACACCATGTAAGACAACCATGAACTCTAACATTTATTCTAGTTCTGATATTTTGCTACACATGCTTACAAGACCCTAACAGCATTTTGGGAAGATCTGGACATCACTCAACATGGCATTATTCAAAACATAAGCAGCTAGTTGTTATATGAAATAATATGTGTGTGGGTGTTTTTTTTTTTTATACAGACACACAAATATGAAACAACAATATGCAATAAACTTTCTTAAGTGTTGCTTTCTCACAAATGACAGTGGCTTCTTGTTTTTCTCTAGGTAAACAGCATGCAATTGGAGATTTTTCTTATCCAAAACCATGCAGCAGCATCTTTATGGCTACATCTGCACTCGTACGCAGCACAGGCCAGGAAACAGATGCTGAAGCCATGCAGTACAGCACACAAGCGAAATGCTCTTCTCTTACAAAATGGGGATGTCTTATCCATAGTCCATTTTGGGATAGTCCCTGGTCCATGGCTTTCCCTGAGCTGTGCCTTGTTTGGGCTGCTGACACTGGCCAAAAGCATGCCAAGGAGCCCACTAACAATTAAACAGTGCCACAACCCTGGGACAGCATTCAAGTTCAGGCTCTAAGCCTGCTCAGATAGCGGGTACAGCCATAGCCTTACTGACCCCAATGAAAGTTTTGCAAGTCTCAGAGCGCCCACCACAGTTCCATTCGTAATTTTCCTATTTTCCTATGCAGTACAAATATTTGGGAAATTATTTCCTTGACAACAATATTTATGTTCATGAAGACAATGTAGACATTTTTATTAGAGCAATGAATGGAGAAGCATAAATTCTGTTTTTTATGTAGCTATGGCTACATTTTAAAGAGACGGTAAGTTTACAGTCTCTACTCTTTGTTTTTTCTAGTGGGAGAAATAACTCTTTTATCAAACTACCAGCTTGAAACAAATTCAAATCAGTAATCTAGCAGAAGAATAACAAGATCAACCAAGCAAATTAGCTGTTTTTAAAATGCATCTTAAATAAAGAAAACACACAGCTTAACAAGCACACCTTCTGAAGCTGGAACATTGTAACCTAGTGCTATGAAGCTCACGTGCTCTTGAGAGAGTGAAGTTAAGGAATCACACAAAGATAGGCATATGCCTTTTTGTGACAATCAGGATCCAAAGGAAGTTGCTGGTTTTGTAATTTTTTATTGCTATTTTGCCAATACTCAGCATCTGTAATATCCAATTTAGTGATGCCCTTGATATGGGGCACCTAGAGAATGATCACTTTTGAGCATTCTTTCAGCAGGATCCTCACAGACCTCACTGCTTCCCGCCAGGCTGCGGCTGTTCCACTCCACTCACCGTAAGGTGCTGTGCCTTCAGCTGTCACATTCATTCCTGGCAAACTCTTCTTTCCTACTGTGGTTACTCTATCCGACAAGGATCAGTCAATGGTTTCTTTTTTTAAAGATGATGCTGGTCATTCCTGGAAGAAAATTAGTTTTACTGTTGCATGCTTTGGGCTCATCTAATTACAATACCAGCCTTCAGGGAATTTTTAAACTAATGACATTGTATTTGTCAAGCACAGAAACTTTTAATCTGATTTTTCAAGTGGATCCTAGCCAATGGATCCTGGCCACCATAGCACTTAACAAAACACATCTGACTGTCCTCCATGCAATATTTAGGTGGGCTTGTTATCGAAATGTTAATTTTTGTTACCTAATATCTCTCTCTGATGGTCAATACAAGGCATGTAGGCTTATTGACAATGTTATTAAAGTTTTTATGACTAAAAGTCCACAAGTCAAATTATACGTGTGTATGTACAGCTTCACAAATGAACAGAGGCACACGCCTTAAATATGAACCAAAACACTATCTGAACCAGTCTGTCTGCTGATCTCATGATTTGTTGTATGCCAGCATCAAGAAACACCAGCTCGACAGTACAGTTAATTTTTTTTTTTTATTTCGACATCCTATGCTTTATTTTCAAGATTTTTTTCATTTCCAGTGCTAACACAAAGAACAAAAACCCAAACTATTAATTATGTCACAATGACTCCTTAACTCCCCCAAAAGCAAACAGCTCAGATGACCCATCAGTCATCCACTTTTGGGTACTTCCTTAATTCTAAAAGACAAATAGTGCACTATTTCAACCACTAAGTTCGGCTTGACTGTACTGATTGGATCTTTTGGACAAATAATGCTGGATTCATATTTCAATTTTAAATTCATTTCAATTATTACTGCTTCTCCAGAACACACACAAGCTACAATTGTGCCACATAGAAACGTTAATGACTAGACTTCAAAGAAAAGATCTTCTTTCAAAATTTTCATCTTTCAAAACTATCTTTCAAATGTAATTATTACCTATTTTTTCAAAACTGCATACTTCAGGGCAAATTTACTAAACAAAATACAAGTATTATTGTCCATTAAGCAACTGGTATCAGCCTACCAGTCCTCCCCAATCATAAAAAAAAAAATACAGTTGTGACACAGAACTGTGTAAATGTAACCTAACACAAAATACTGGCACATTCAAGATAGTAGTCATAAAAGTCCACATGCAAACCACATTTAGCCTCAGTCACTTTTAATTTTCTCCCCAGTACTACAGGGTATCATGAGAAGAAGGAACAGCTCTCCACAAATAAGACAGAGAGATATGAAGGCTATGACTAGCCACTTGCCTTGAAATCTAAATTCATACATCCTGTCAGCAGAACTTGGAAACCTAACACCAGCATTATCAAAACAAACAATAGGATTCCTAAGTGTTGGAAGGGATGACTGGAACACATACGCTTGTAATGCGAGTGACTAACAGTCCAGGGCTTGCACTTCCAGTAAGAATTCAAAATCTGACTGCAGTCTTTTAACACAACTCAGAAGTTTTAATCAAGATGCTCGGAAGAGAGCACACAACTACTGTGCTACTTTCACCAAGTATGCAATCAATTTTAAGAAAAGACACAGGTTTCAAGCACTGATGTCTACATTTCTGTAAAAAATATTAAAGAAAAAAAAAAAGTGTTACTTGAACTCTTCTACAAGTACTACAGTATTTTAGTATCACATCCTACTTGGCATCTCCTCCCATGAAGACATGCCCTTGTTACCACATGTCCATGCTACACAAAGCTTTATCACCGTTGTTGATCTTCTTGCCAGAGAAAATGGGCATTTTCAACCTTTCCTTCAGTATCACTGATATTCCAACTGATCACAAACAAGCTGCCGCGGAGGAACATCGCAGAGGCGCTGTATCATTGTCTATATAAACCGTGCACAGTTTACTTCAATTTCAATGGAAATGATGCAGAACTTTTCTTAGATACTAAACTGAAATATCAAAATAATTTGTAACAATAATAGTTAATCCCATTCTCATCTTGCAAAGGGCCCTGATATGATTAGATAAACACCGCATATACCGCCATTAGCTTCAAAGTGCCAAAACACAGGCTCACAAGGTTGCAAGAGTATCTCTCCTTTCCCTGGAGGACTTCTATATAAAACGTTCAATTCAGTTCCATCTGTTGGGCAATGAAATTAATACTCTTCCTACTGGTGAGTGGGTAACTTCACTCCAGCCTCTCCCCCTTTGTAATATAACCAAAAGATCAGCAACGGACGATGCGAAGACAAAGGCTATGACTGTGCCACGCATGATGACAGCAGGATCAAACAAGATTAGGCTCAGCTACTCAGAGCACCCCGTACCATGAAAGGCAGCATTGTTGGATATGGTCTCAAACAAGGGGTTTTGAACATGCTACTGAATTTTAAGCAGATATTTACATCTCATTTTCAATGATTAAGTAATATTACCCAAATAGGTGTTTTGTCACCATCCCCCCTGTATCAGTACACATCAGGCAACGGAGTAAATGCAATAGCCTAAGCATCCTGTTTCTGCCTGACTAAAGGAGAGTTTTTGAAAAAACAAAACGCTGAGTTGGATTAAAAAAGAAAAAATGGAAAAGGAATTCCACTTAATTATTGTGCAGCAAACTTTTGCCGCCAAAGGCAGCAAACTTTTTAGCAGGGCCTGTTGCAACAGGACAAGGGGGAATGGCTTTAACTAATAGAGGATAGATTTAGACTAGATATAAGGAAGAAATTTTTTACGCTGAGGGTGGTGAAACACTGGCACAGGTTGCCCAGAGAGGTGGTAGATGCCCCATCCCTGGAAGCATTCAAGGTCAGGTTGGACGGGGCTCTGAGCAACCTGATCTAGTTGAAGATGTCCCTGCCCATGGCAGGGGGGGGTTGGACTACATGACCTTTAAAGGTCCCTTCCAACCCAAACTATTCTATGATTCAAGAATGTAATCTGCAGATTGAGTCCCATACACAGAAAGCCCCCTTATTTTGCAGCATACTGGAGCTTTATCTGCAGTTTAAAGAATGTTGGCACATAAAGGGGAAAAAAAAAAAGTTACTTTTTTTTCAGTTAGGCATTACTATTTAATCTTGTAAAGGAGGGCAACACAAAATTAATTCCATTTCTTCTCAGGAAATCTGACAAAACAGTATATTGTTTCTGGCTGGCAGCCACTGTACTATCATAGGGCTTCTTAAAGGCATAACATCRTGAATTCTACCAGGTTTGAAAAAGCAATGGAAGTGTAAAACAAATAGAAATGCCCATTAGCTAAATTGACTTTTAAAATAAATAGCAAGATAGTAAATAGGTCTTTAAGGAAGGCAGAGCGTCCTTGCAGAGACTGGCAAATGCTCCAAGCCAAACCAATTCCATAGTGCCAACAAGACTGAAAGACACGCCACGAGTTTGCACTGGCATCACCAGAAGGCTGTTTATAAAGACAGATGAATGGAAGGAAGGCTTTTCAACTACAACTCTGTGAAGTTAAACTACTACTAAGCATAACTTTAAAAATGGTCTCCAGTCAACCATATGAGCTCCATGCAATCTCAGAGCCCGTTTTAAGGTGATAGGTTTAAATTCCAGCGTAAGATATAAATAAGGATAGAAAGACAGATACACACACGCAGACTAGCATCTAACATCCACTGTGGTACCTCCAGCTGACATGAAAGCATCCACATTTTCGGAAATTTAGAGCCTGAACAGCAGCAGTGACTGAAAGGCAGCATTAGGTTTGTTCCTTTCATATGCTAATAATGACATCATACCTTACGGCCCAAAGCTGCAACCACACACTATCAACTTATACGGAAAATTTTTCCAAAGGAGTCTAAGAACTGGGCAAACTGCTCACCTGCATGTAGGAAGAAGTTTTTTTAATCCATCCATGACATAGATTTCTTTCTGTTCCTTAGTGCTGTGAATAATTACTACTGAAATATTTATAATGGTTTGACTTACTGTTTTTAAAAAGGTAAAGAAAAATATAATTGTTGGGGGAAGCACAAGAAAAATCTACAAAAGAAGTTTTTGAGCATACAGGAAGCAGCCCTGGACATTTAAGAAGTGAAGCAAGGTAAGGCCCCTGCTGGGATTTCAGGTACAGGAGGGATTCAGGGCTGAATCTCTTACAAACATTCCAATGCAACATACTGTAGTGCAAAGTCTCCCTCACACAGCATCCCAGAAAAGAAAAGAAAAAAAAGATGTTATAAGTATTCTCTCCATGCTCCTGACATATATCCAGCAACAGAATAAAAGATAATAAATTATGTAACTATTACTGTCTACATACACCACACTCCCTGTATTTTGACATCATACAGCCCAAAAAAGAATTTTTTTGTTTGGTGGTTTTTTTTTTTTAAATACCCTCATGGTTTGTAGTGATGTGCACAGAAAAGGTTAAGAATAAAAAACAAGTGTACGAAGAAAAAAAGAGATCGCCACATCAACAAACAATCCAGTGAATGGTGAGAACATGAATATATGCCTATTTTCCCCCCCCCACTGTCATTCTGCTGTATTTCGCACACACAAGAATAGAAACACACGTTAAACCCCTCTGTTTTGAAAACAACATGCTTGAAATCTGCAGTGATCTTTCTTCCCCACCCCGGACACTGCTATATAAAATCTGGAGAACAGCCTTACACATAAATAAATAAATATCCTAAATGGCGAGGGAAAAAAGAGCGGAGGAAACAAACGCGGCGCACAAAGTGCTGAATGCATTCTCCGGGCAGGAAACGAGTTATAATTAAATGGCCCAAAAGCGATTAAAATAAAGCCGAAGGGAACCCTGCGGGGCTCCGCGGCAGCCCGCCGCCCGAGCCTCCCGCATGACGGGGCAGGCGAGGCGGGCGCTGGAGCGAAGGAGCGGAGCCCGGCCCGGGGGCAGCGGGCGCCCCGGCCCGCATGGCGCCGGG
>JAYKAV010000167.1:1440499-1506071 GCA_035582835.1 Phoebastria nigripes | reverse complement strand
CTCAGCGGCGGGGCTGGGCCCCCCGCCCCTTCGCCGGCCTCCGCCTCCGCGCCGGCATCTTCCCCTCAATCACCGACAGGCACGGCAGTACGGGGGTGGGGGCGGCCGGGCCGGGGCCGAGGCCGCAGCCCCGCGGGCCTGGGCGGCGCCGGGGGCGGGTAGCTCTCCGCGGGCAACCGCTAACAAAGCCGCCCGCCCCCCGCGGCGAAAGCAAGGCAGGGGGATGCGGCCGCCCCGCGCCGCGCCGGCGGAGGGGGCTGGGGGGATTGCGGGGGTCCCGCCCGCCCCGCGCCAGGCCGCGGCTCGGCGGCCGCCCGGGCCCCGGGTGGAGCGGGCTGCGGGGGATCCCGCTCCCCACCGAGATCCGCCGGCGAGCCCCGGCCCGCGCCCCCGAAATAGGTAAATCCGGTCAGGCTGGTTAGAAGCCTTCCCCGTGCGGATCCGGGGGGAGACGGTCCTGCAGCTGCTACGTTTTAAGCGCTGTTTATGAGCAAGCACCACTGAAATGGTGCTTTGAAATGCCGATGTCTTTTTTTAATTCACATACAGTTACTGGGACTGGCAGTTATCAGTGTCATCAACGTGAATACGAGCCAGCCTTTATCATTTTCTCGGTGTCAATTATCCTGTCTATTTGAAAGCAGTTAGGTGCAATCAGCTCTACATTTCCTACTTCTCCGGCAATTTTACTTGTGCCTTGTCCATCGCAATGAATTCGGGAATGTTTTCATAGGAAAATGGGGTTACAAAAAATGTAGATGAAATGAAAACTTAAAATACACACAGTAATTATCAGAGAACCACTGATGTGAAACACTGCAGAATCACAGCCCAACAAAAACACGGTAATGCCAATGACAGAAAAAATGGACCCATTAGACTTACTCTTACATGATCCAGGTCCTGGTTATTATTATGAGACAACACCTCCTCCTTTGTTTTCTTTTCTGAGTCACATGAAGGCAAAATCTTCCCACAAGCAAGGAGCACATCAGTCCTAACTACTTTGTATTCTACATCTGTTTTCTAAATTATATGTATCTACCAATATATGGGCAACTAAATGGGTTTCTGTAGACAGTGTTTCTTTGGAATAACCAGCTGGCAACTATATTAAATTAATGTATGTCAAAATACAAAATAGCTTATAGCGTATTCTCAAAGCCCTGGGTTTGAAATCCTTTCTGTATTGAAGCCCATGGCACTTTTGTCTTGGGCTTCAGTAGAAGGAGGGAATTTGCTGTTCAGCCCTTCTGTATGGTACTAGACAAACTGCTCCAGATACGAGCGTATGTGACTGTATTCCAAAGTAGGTCAAGCTATGAAAGTCATTAACACTATTCCATCTAWCTGAAGCTTTAAAACTTTCTTTCGGTTCTTTTCTGTGAATTGCACACGGATTGGCACTTACAATGTAGTTTAAGCATGCTTAGTGTGCAAACGATCGGGGTGCAACTGATTAGTCTTCTACAAATTTTCCCTGACTTCTTATACTTGAGAGAGTACTACTCTGATGTATCATTGCAATAAATCTGTTTGGATTTACATTAAAGGCTCAGATTTTGATGATCATATATAGGTTAGTGGTGATTTGGGCATTCTTAGATACATCTCTCTCTTCAGCAGTACCTTGACTTGGCATTGATAATATAATGCCTATTTTACTCTCTGAAACAAGATGAAAAGAGAAAAAAGGATGTGTCATGCCAAGAGTTTCATAACATTTATAATTATTTGTGCTTTGTTTTTGGTTATTGTGACATTTTTATGATGATAAGATGAGAAACTGAGAAGATGAAAACTGTTAGCTAATGAATTATTCTCAGTGGATTTGCAAGCTGTAAAAGCCCTTTGACGGTGTGACACGAGTGCAGACTGTCTTTAAGTTAAGACTTCTCATCTGTCACATTAAAAAACTACATAAATTATACACCGAATTTTCATTTTTCTCTCCCTCAAAATGGATTTTGAAAATGTTCTTGCGCCCATGCTAGAAAAATCCTGTTTCCACTGAGCAAAAATGTTAATTCATATGAATCTTTAAATCCCCTTGACTTGCCCCCAAACATAAATGGCAGYGATCATGATAGTAAAATATAAAGTATTTGTAGAAATTCAGCGCTACTGCTTTCCAGTAATTACAAACCTGTTGATTTCTATGCTTATATTTCTGATATATTCACATTATATGTGATGCTACATGCATAGTTCTTTATTAACAGTTCTTGTGTCTTTGGTATGATCTAGGATTCTTTTCTATTTTCCCCAGATGTAACTCTGGCTGTAACTGAATAGAGTCAGGTGCACACTAGAAAATGAACATATTTCATAGAGGAATTGCTACTTCTGTCTTCATGGGTGCTTACACACCTACAGACACTATGCTAATAAGGAATAGGCTAACTTTTCAGAGCCATGCACTAAGGCAATGGGTAGTTAACCTTCAACAGACTCAAAAATAGAGAAAACCAGCCTGCTTTTCTGGAGCAAACAGCTGTCTTTTCTCCTCTTTCCAACTCTGTTGCTTTTTTCCCCACCTCTACCTGGATCCATCTCATCTCTCGTTTGCCAAAAAGTTAATACGAAAGAAACCAACATGACAGAAACTCATAYAAAATCAGCTGTGCCCAAGTGGGTATTCCTACTGTCTTCGCTAGGGCTCTAATATTCTGTAACAGAGATGTGCAGTGCACGACGCGTGGCAGCACCTTTCCAGACTGAGAAATATCTTTTTAAAGTTAAGTTAAGTTACAATGTATCTGAGGCAAAGCTGTTATTGGATGAAAGTTGGAAAAATTATATTACTCTCACCTGGAGATGAGGACCTAAAAATAGCTGAAGTAGTACTAGAATACTAAAACTTCCAAAGAATGTTTGTGTTATGTTCTTGGAAAAGGTTTCACTGGAGAAAAAAAATTTTCAGTCAGCCCCAGAAATTATTTAGTAAAAAACCTGCAAAATGCTATGAATTGTAAAAATGTTTTACCATAAAAATAAATTAGACATCCAAAATTTCTAATTAATGCCCTTAAAGTTCTGTATATGATGAGAACCTATGACATACTGACACAAGGATGCACCCTCTATAAAAGGGATTTTCCGCTGCTCTAACTTTGGACATCGGTAACTTAACAAAAGAGGACATATACTTTATATAATTCATTAGACATTAATATTAAAAAGCAATATACATTTTGCCTGGCAGTATTACTTAATTCCCACATAAATACTTAAGAGATGAGTACAGAAAAAGCAAAATATAACTTTTCAGCAAACAGTAAATAAAGAAAATAAAGCAATATTCCAGTACTTCCCATCTCCTTTCTCTTCCTTCTGGTTATCATTTAGAGCAAACGAAGAAAGACTTGATGAATCATTACTGAAGGTCATCATCTAGCACCGTGTGATCAGCAGTAGAGTGTATGAAGAACAATGCCCTTTGAGAGGGTAACTTTCCTATACAACAGCTAGAAGTGTTAAAAGACAAGAAATGCTGTTCTATATTATATGAAGATTTCATCTTTTCCCAGCAATTCAATCCTCTGCAAGACAATGGGCCAAGCTGAATACCCAAAATAAGAGTTTCTTTGCCATGACCATTAAAAAGCCAAACATAAAAAGGCTAAAAGGATCAACTGGAAGAACATTCACGTGGGATGGAAATGTAGTGTTTCACAAGACTTCTGGACAGATTACTGTGCAGCAGGTGAAAGTATTAATTGAAAGAATCACCCTAGGTGCCAAAATCTGCAGGACATATTCTCTGGCCTGTCCTGCCTCTTTTGTGCTGCACAAAAGACTTAGTGAGAGTGAAAACCATCTGCAGCTCCCCAGCTGGGGATTTTTGTGATATAAAAGAGTCCCTGAGTGACCGCGGAGTTGTCTCCCCCATGGGAGGCCACACGCCCCTGCAATCTGAGCAGGAGAGGGGAGGGCACAGTGAGGGAAAGCACGCCTGGGGTTTGCTGGTCCAGCCGCCTGCAGCTGGTCCACGGGCCCTTGGGAGCTGTCGCCATCTGGTACTATCTGGTGCCAGGGCAGGCATTTACCCAGCCAGAGAGTCAAGGGGCTTCACAGCAGCTCTCCACCCTTCTGGTGTACAGAGAAGAGACCCACTGCACCGGGCCATCTGGGCTAATCTGGTTAGAGATCAAATCTGCAGACCCTAATCTGGCAAAACTCCCATGGATACCTCTGAGCACTTAGCTGAGCTGGCCCTCTGGTCTTGGACCTAGAGGAACATTAATACAAAAGCAAATAAACACACGGCCAACTTTTGATTTAGAAAAATTTAAACCATTAATGAGAAGTATATTAATTGCAAATATTAAAGCAATCTCCTACCAATAATATTTTATGAAATTATGGAAATAGTTCTTGGGTACAGAAATGAAATCTGCTGCAGTTCCTAATGCTTCCAGATAGTTACTGAAATGTGCATAAAGATCACTGAGTTGGGGTTAAAGTTATGATGATAAAAGCAATGGTCAGTTTCTGTTGGTACTTGCAGAGATTTAATTTTAGAACTGTACCCTTAGGCAAGTAATATAGGATTAGATCCATACACACTGCATCCAAAGTCATACTGAAATGTCACTTGTAAAAGACACTTTCACGATCTTGCTATTTGACTTATAAACGTGTCAGTCAAATCTGCAGAGAAAGCCTGCAGTATATGTAGTGGAATATTCTTGCTGAAGCAAGTAAAAGGAGTCTGTGGGGAAACAGTCCAACATCATGCTGCGAAGACAAATGATAGAAAGATTGTGAAGGTATCAAGACATTAGTGAGGCTGAAAAGAGGATCACAAATCTGTATTAGAACCCTGGAGAATTTAAAGATCTGTACTGACAGTAGTGGAACAATTCCTTGTTTTCCCCAGTGATGGGAGAGCAGAAAAGACTCAGGCAAATGGCACAGAACTGCCACATCACTAGTATCACTAGGACTCAAATCCCACAGTATTTATCTGGTGCCCCTCTTCACGTTAGTTTACACCTCTCTAGACAATAACAATGGTTATTTGAATTACACATTTGGTCAATAATTTGACTAAAATCCTCAAATGGTCTCTTTAGGAGTCCGACCACTTCCCACAACAGCAACAATTGCCACATAGATGCGTTTAGTAAGCAAATACAGCAGATATTAAGTGAGTGAGCTATACTACCAATGAATTTTCTTTAAATGATTTGAAGAAAGCAGTAATTTCTTTGGCAACTAGGCAGCAGGTTACCCTAGTGACATTAATTCCTTCTGCATCCTACATAGGATTGAATGTGGAATTAGCAGAGCTGGAAAATGCCCCTGCAGCTGTGGCAGAAATAATACACTTCTCACTGTAAGTGGAAGCTTCTCTTCAGGAGACGCTTGTGCTTCACTGCTCTTTATCAAACAGGGTAACACGAATATACATTTCACTAACAGGCTTGATAAGCAATGGAAACTCAACTTATCATGAACTGAGAGAGAACTGTCAAACACTTGAGCCACATTTATCCTGCACAGAACAAATAAACATTAATGCTAGAAAAATAAAGCCACTCTGAAAGCCTGAAGAAACAACAAAGAAGCTTTTTGCATGTGCCTAATCCAGCTAAACCGTCTTAAAGTCCCATTCAAAATAGATACTTGACATGATTTCCATCCCCAATAGCTTTCTTACCCAGTATATCCTCTTCCATTTATAAAAGGACTATACATTTATATTTAAGAATCCACAGAGTCGTCTAAAGTACAGATACTGAGACTGTTATTTTGGCTAAGAATTCAGTTCAGAATGGTGAAAATTACTAGGGCTTTACCTTCCATAACTCTTTTGCCAATTTCATAGAGAGAAGATTTTCTTTCAGTGACTGCATAATGTACAAACGATGGTGACCTTAAAGCCAGTGTTCAGTTAGTTTTCTGTGTAGAAAGTGTCAYCATAACCATATCCAGTACCATTACAAGGATAACTGCAAAATCCTAACAGCCATGAATATAATCTCACTCCCTGTTGAGGCTCAAAGCAAAAGGAAGAGCCTGTATTTTGATATTTTTACCTTGTTCTTACTGCAAGGTGTTACACAACTTCAATGTTAATTTTCACCGGGCATTTTTTCCTTGGCATCACATGGAAAGACAGCAGTGGCAAACCATTAGTTCATAACAATGGCAACATACATTCCACGAGAATATAAATCTAACTTATTCTATTTTTTTAATACAGTGGAAGCTATCTGACCACCCTGAAATGTTGCAGCCTATCCATTCCTAATATATGTTCATTTAACAGTAGCCCACTGG
This sequence comes from Phoebastria nigripes, assembly GCA_035582835.1. Taxonomy (NCBI): domain Eukaryota; kingdom Metazoa; phylum Chordata; class Aves; order Procellariiformes; family Diomedeidae; genus Phoebastria; species Phoebastria nigripes. The sequence continues at coordinate 1,499,783 of JAYKAV010000167.1, read as the reverse complement.
GCAGCTCTACTCTGAGTCAACACTTTTGTTCATAAATCAAACATTCCGAAAACAACCACAGGAGTAGAAAGAGGCCTGTAGATGTACCCCTCTCTTAGAAAGTTTACACAAAATATAAATAACTTTTTTTAACATGTTCCTCTGCCTTATAATAGAAAGGTTTTACAAAACTCAAAATTCTTACTCAGATTTCCAACATCTGTTGTATATATTACAAAAAAATTAAGCAAACAAAAAATTAGATTTTTGAGGCTTATAGATTCTGAATACCCAGACCTGGTGATGTGGTGGTGTAGCAACCAGTACGACCGAGAATGGGGACCTCAGCTGAACAACACATAAAAATAAGGGCTCCAAACTAAAGCCACAATGAGGCATATTAACATGCCACAAAGTGCTTGTGCATTAAGCATGCACTTAAATTCAAACACAAACTTAACTGCTTAACTGAGGAGGGACAAATTTAAACATGCACTTCAAGTTAAGCCAAACATCAACAGGCAAAAGCATCGCATGTATCTGTGAAAAACAATCCCGTACAAAATTTAAAAACTGCTCAGGAGAAGAGTGTGATGACACATACAGAAGAAAAGATAGTAGCAAAGAACATTAGAGGAAGCAACAATATTAGAAATCTTCACACTGACAAAGAACAACAAACAAATATTTGGGTTTATGGAGTAAATAAAAATACAGTACAGTGTACAAAATAAGGCCCAAATAAAAACTCCAGAGTGATCAACAGTACAGCTAACTGCTGAGCCTTGTACCCAAATCACTATCTGCCTGTGTCACCTGTAGAGAAGAAGAGTGGTGGTGTATACTGCTGTATACTGCTGAATATGCAGTAAMTCTTGTTCATGTAATCTGCAGACTGGAGGCTAAACCTGAAGCCCTGCAGGTGCTTTGGAAGAGCAGAGCCAAGAACAGGAATCCTTGAGACAAACATTAAAAACTCAAAGATAAGAAAAAATAGTTAGAGTAAGACCAGTCCAGAGTATGGCTGCACAAACTGTCTAAAAACTGAAGCATGGAGAAAATAAATCTCTACAAGTATTTACAGTTTTAAATATTCTGATACGTAGATGACACACTGCAAGGATATCTGGAGTGCAGTTGGAGCAGATCAGAGTCACTCTTATCCTGGCATATTTGGATCAGGAATACCTGTCAGGTTTCAGCTAAGCTCACATTCACTGTATTAGGCAACTATTTAAATCCCATGCAAGATTTTGGGCTGATATGTGATTTCAGAGCAGGAATCCAAACTACCGCATGGCAATTATTCCATGAGTACCAAAACCACATACAAGCGCTTCTCTCACTGACAAATGTGGTTTTGTTTTTATAGCAACATTACTTCAGTTGAGGTAGGCAGCACACTGTTCTACATTTGTGGCCTTGCCTGCTTTGCTTTATACAAAAACTAAAATGTCGTCTGTCTTCTTTATTCTACAGTAGAATTCACAGGGTGTATCATTCTTGCCACATCAACACCTCTCTGTTGTTTTTGGTTGATAGGTGCAAGCCTTAGTTTTGTGTTTTACTACAACAGTTGTTTTAGAAGGCAACTTTAGAGACTTCACTCACACTCCATTTATCCAAACTTTGTTTGTAATAAAGACCCACTGTCTAATCTCTGAAGCAAAGTACCAAACCTTGTATTATGAAACTTGGATTTACACATCGACAGGCTGAAAGTACGGACATAACAACACAACCCGTGTACTACACAATGACAGGTATCCAGATTTCCATAGTGAGGTTTTGCCTGATGATGGACTGATGGCATCATGCACTTGCAACCTGTAGGAGCTATTCTCCATTGCCTAGTATCTTCTATGAAATGCTACCTCCCGTTTTTTAATGAACTCTGAATGTGTTGTACGGATCGTAACTATAGATTTTTAAAGCAAGACTGCATAGAGTGCTATCATTATTCTACGAAGAATAATCCTGCAATGACAGAGTGCAGTCTACACATGCAAAAATTTATCTCACCCTAAGGACTCTAGTTCAGGGACAAAGATGCCGTTACTTGACAACAGATACTGGAGACTTTTGATCATGTGAGCTAGACTATGTAAGTGACCTGGTTATTACGTGACCAGATTACTGCAAGGTGAATATTTGTACCTGGATTTTAGCAGTGAATAGGAAAAGGACTCAAAATTCTGAAAAGTCTGTTCTAATCAGATTTGAATAGCATGCTTAATTCTAAGCTAATGCATCTTATTAAGCATGAGTGGAATTAATTTCCTAGCGAAAAGCTGAATGCAGCAGGGAAAAAAAGGGAATAAATGTTACTTAGTTTAGCCTTGATGGCTAATTCATGGTACTTTACTACACTATTATGAAAGGTGTCTGAAGAACTTCAGTAAAGCGCTATAATATATTACTGCAGAAAACATCATCTCCACATAATATACCTATGAATAATGAATGCTATTTAGGCATCAAGCTACCGCTTTCACATGAAGTTATAACATTACTTCCACAAAGGCAGGTATGACATTCTGAGAAAAATAAAATATTCCAGGTAATATAACTATTTAAAAATCATTATGATTACAACTTGGTATATTTTGGAGAATATCATTAGTGTATATTTGTTAAACCTCTTAATTTGCCTCAAATTACACATGATTTGGAGAAGCCTGCTGAAAGCTAGTATTTATTTCAGGTATTAGGTCTGGTTTTTTTTGAGAAGTGCTAGGTTGACACATGAACTGAAAGTGGCAGGAGAAGAAATCTTGTTTCTCTCACAGCAAGCACACTAATATAAAGCTTAAAAATGAAGCAGCAGCAGCACATTTTTGCTTAGACCTTTGAACTGCACCATATGGTTGACGCTCAATTAAGCAAAGATTTATCAGTCTCTGATTGGAATGTGTCCAGAACTTGCTATTTTCTCAAATCTTTGAACCAGAGGACTAGAACTGAACATACAATTTTCTGGACTTACACAAGATACCATACACTTTCAAATCTTTGAATGAAATGAGGAAAATTTAATGTATATTTTCTTGGGTATGCATTTCTAGATTTTAGAATGAAAATATACCAGTGCTGTAAAAGCTACAAAAAGGCAGTTTCATGTTACAGCTTTAGCCAAGTTAACATCTCACCACCATCAAAAAGGTGAGGTCAAAATCCCTACCAATTCTCCTCAAGCAGTCCCATCACTTACTTCACATCTGCTTTAGCAACCACCAAATTGCATGGCAAAGAATGTTGTATTCACTAAAATTACAGAATACCAACCTAGTAAAAGTGTGTATTTTATTGCTGAGTTAGCAAATTGAATGGGTTCACACGCAATCCGAGTGGCACAAGATCTGATATGACAGACAGGTGATCCCATGATTGGGAAGAGGCGGCAAGGGAGAAGGGAATGAGACAACTTCTGTTTGAAAGCACAATGCTGTTATTTTGACTTCTAATCTAAACATTAACTGTTTTCTACTCCCTGGACAGGTTGCTTCTGCTTTTAGCTGTATGCTTTGTAAGTTCATTTACATCACACCCAAGTGCAGCACTAAATTCACGAACAACAGACAAGTCCATGATTTCAAGTCTAAAACTGCTAAGAGCAGAATGAGAAATAAGAACTTCAGAATGAATCCAGTAGGAACTTTATCCAAGTGAGTAACGGAGAGGATATGAAGATCTGGAACACAAAATGTTGTGACTGCATAGGAAAAGATGTAACATTTTCATTCAAGATTTTATATTTCATTTATTTGATAAAGGACCCAAACACAGATACAATATTAGACTGAAGTAGGTCATGATTTTTTTCCCGTCAGATTATTTGAGGCAATAGAAATGTATCAAGAAAGTTGTTTACAATGAAAATCCTAAACCAAAATTTGGCAATAATGAAGTCAGTCAAACATAAAGCTTTTATGTTAAATTGTAAAAGCTTATTTTAAATTCCATGTAAGACTCTATGGTTAAATTCTGCTTTTATAGACAGATGGTAAGGTTTTTTCTTTGCTTGTTTATTATAAATGTACTTGAGTTCATCTATTCAGTTCACTGAAAAAAACCCGAAAACATAATTTGCAATATTTTAATCCACAAGGCTTAATTCCTTTGCAATCACCATTTCAATGTAGCAACAGATTTCACTGTCACTGTTGCTACAAAGGGATTAAACTTTCCCTGTTGATTTTGTATACTGGGAAAAAAAACATAATTGAAGTGTTCAATTGGTTTTGTTTGAACATTTGTTTTTCCTTTTCATAAGTGTCACCTCATTGTTGCAATTCATATTTTCATAAAGGTTGGAATATAGCTTCTTCTACTATAATAAGACTGTAAAACATTTCTGTAGTCCTGTTTTTCCATGTCACCAGTTTACTGAAACCTCATGGAATAGTAAATAACGTCTAACATAGCAAGTGTAATGTGGGAATGAAGAATACAACTTAAAACCAACTTCAACTCTAAATTTACTAGCAGCACTATACAAAAAAGTGTATTTACAGCGTTAAATACTGTTGTTAATATTAAATAAATATGTGAACACGCATTCACATAGTTTACAGAATAATACTGGTGTATTGCAAATGATGGCTATTCTACTTCCATGACCTTTCCCAATGTGCTCCATTAAACTCTGATCAGGGAAGATGCTATTTCTTGATTTGACAGATTAATGCAAACTTTATTACCTTAACAGAGGGGCTTGACAAAAACCTGACTGCTGCTCTGGCATCAAGTGTTTTTATCATTATTATTTTACACATACAGTATAGTTCAATAAAGAAGCTTMACTTACTTTGGCAAAACATAGCCATTCTACACTGCTAAGACACTGTAGGAGCCTGCTAGAAACATTCTTAGCTAGGTGTATACCAAGGGACAAATGCAGACATTAAGTGATTTAGCTGGAGTTATTCACAAAACAGCACCTTAGCTGGAACCCAAGAATTCTGATATCAGATTCTCAACTAGCATACATTGATATGAAACATCTGACATTATATGAGCACCTGGCCACCAAGTTCTAGTTTTCCGTTCTATGGCACAAAGCTACATTCTTTCTACAGTCTGTTTGGACTGTGTATGTTCAGAGCTTTCCTAATTTTTTTCAAATTTTTTTGAAAGGATGGGAAGGAATAGAGAGAGGTCTTCTAGTACACTGCTTCCAATCCTTTTTTAAAATCCAAGGACCAGATAGCACTTCGGGGAAAAAAATCTATGGAAAATGTTGTATTTTTTTTGTTGGGAAGGCATGTGATAAATATTTAGCATTTAGGCAAAAGAAGTTGTACTAAATTAAAATGTTACCATATGTACCATCTTCATTTAAAATATTCATTAGAAAAATTATAATAATATGACCTAATTCGTGACTTTGCCTGTCAAAAGTCAATGACACATAGCTGCTAACTCACACAAAAATGTATTTGTATGAGGTTTTATTTTGCTTTTTGTAACTGCAATTCTTTACACATGATGAGGACATCATCTCTTGTTTAGGATACCACCAGGGTCTGTGGACCATGGATTTACTCATATAGGTCTAGTCCACTTAGGGGTATGTGCCTTAAGGTAGAATAAATTATGACTGAACCATTTCTGAGATATTTTACACAGGACACCAGAGCAAATGATCAGAACGCTGTCTTTGGCCATAAATTCTATAAAGAATAGTGATTACCTTGAAAATGCATAGTGAGATTACAGCATATAATACACTTTTGGTGTACATAGTTATGAATTCTGATTACAAAAGACAATGGACAAAAAATCTGTCCTAGTAAACTCAGCTAGTAAATGCTACAGACTTCAGTAAAAGCCAACATTTCATTCAGCCTGTATTTTCTATGATTCAGTAATTTTGACCATATAGGTAAGAATCTGCACTCATTGCATCCTGCTGCCTATCAGTAACTGAAAGATATTCCAACTCTGTGATATTTTTTTAAATGGTGTGACACTACCCTGTTGAATGCAATTGTGCATTCTTTCCATAATCACACGAATCTTTGTAAGTGTCAGGAAAAGCCACTTACAAAGTCTCCAGTGCTAGAGTACTTATCTGTGCTTTTAAAAAAAATCAGGAGAAAAACATCAAATTCCATATGGTGTGAGCAGGCTGTCAAAGGTCAACGTTAGCAGAAGAGTTTTAATGTTCTCTTTAAATAAATGGTATTTATTCATCAATACTTTTTTTGAGCAGGAACCAGGATGTTGTCTGCAGTTTGACGTAGAGAGTTAAGAACATAAAATCTGTCAGTATTTAAGGAAACAAGGTCTGAAGGGAGAAATAGTATTTTATAAAGTAGTATTTAGGGCAACTGCATTTTAACGTAATTAAATACTGCACCACTGGAAGTACAGAAAACCCTGCATTGTTTGTAAATGCAGTTAAGCCTTTTAATCAGACCATCACCTATTCATAAGTACATCAACAAAAATGACAGCCAGTAGAGAAAAATAAAACAATTAATATTAGAATATTGCTTAGATGTTCAAAACAATAAGCAGAATGATATATTTTGCTGAATGTATTAAGTTTCAAATATAAATTAAACTCTGCTAGTCAAGATAACTAAACGTGTTAGCTGCATTAACATCTGTTACAGATGCAAGTTGTTTTAAGAGGTAACAGACCAGATTCTCTGGTGTGGAACGGGTATTTTGCACTGCACTGCAGTGTACTCCATCAGACCCACATGGATCCCAGCATAAAATGGATGCTAACAGTGTAGGTTGCGGTCCTCTCCTTTTTCCCTGCTGCTGACATAAATCCAGGCTCAAATCCCTCAGTCCTGTGGTTCAGCCCCCACAGGACCACCATAACTTTCAAGCAGAAAAACAACACTTTCCCTCCCACTGATGAATGAATTCTGTACGAAGTGGACACAAGAATTTGGAGTGGAAAAAAGGCAAGCTGTATTCTCCTTTTGTGCATGCATCTGGTTTACAGCATGTGTCAGTCTGCAACTCCCAGGATTTGGGCCATGCTCACGAAAGCTACGCAGCAGTCTCTGGTTATTCACACAAAAATAGCACAGCACTTCAAAAAGTGCACAATGCAGGTTTAGTACATAATAAGGCAAAATCCCTCCCAAAAATATTTGCTGACTTTTGATTATGTTCAAAAAGAAAATGTTCCTCGTAAGGACTGCATAAACAATTCCTGAACTCAAATATAAAATGTTAATTAAAATGTAATGTATCCTGTGCGATGCCTTTGTTTTCTATGCATCTCTGGTTTAAATCTGAGGCTAGTTATCTTACTATCTGATGAGGTTCTCCTGCTTTGTTGTTTACTTGTTCTGAAGGAGAAGTCATTCTTCCAGTAACAAATTAAAAACACAACAGTCATTTACCTCTTCTATCATGTCAGTGTCTTCCCTTAGAGACTCTTGCACTTCAAAAATAGGCCAGCAGATACGTTAAGCTTATGTGTCACTGGCATTAAGGTAAGAGGCAAACCCTTACTCAGAATTTAATTCTATTTTATAAAAAGCACTTAAATAGGATTTACAGCTTTCAATTTTTGAATTTAAAAACAGGAAAAAATATTACTAAGAGCATTGCTATTGATTTAACAACTGAAACTTATGATATTACATATTGGGATTGGAGATTTTCAGCCAGGTAGCCAGAATGTATAGAAAGTTGTAATATGGAAAAAAAAAAAAGCTATTATAAATCTTTTTGCATTCTTACAATGTTTTTCTTAGATTAAAAATCAACATTTCCACTGCCAGCTCCTAAAGCATGAGAAAAGACAAACTCTACAAAGAACAGAATTTTTCTTTCATTTTCACAAAATTTACGCAATTGTTTCACACTTTGTTGATTTACACAGATGTAAATAAGGAATGTTACTGTTTGTAGGAGTACTACTGACAATCTATTTAAAATGGATTCAAACACCTAGCAGAATTAACTGTACTCTGCTTACATGAAATACTGCTTCTCAGCAGGAGTGTAGGTCACTGTTCTGTAATCTAAGTGTACCAAATGTTCTGGTATGATTTTATTTGATTTCATTGAAAGAGGTGCAAAGAGTGACAATTGAAATAATGACAAACATTTCTGTCATTGCAGGACTATCATGTTTGACTGTTTTAGATGTCATTTAGACTTGTCATACATCTTTAAATCTGTTGAAATTTATGCATTAACTTGTCATGTACAATGACACTTTGATTACACTTGAATTCTGTATTCTTTTAGTTCAGTGCCTGAAAAGGGGGTATTTGTCTCTGAAAGGTAAAAAGGAAAGAGTGTCTAGTGCCACATTAGGTTTTTAATGCTAAACCCCTGAAGATGTGGAGCTGGTCTGATAAGCTGATATGAACTAATTAAGATGGAAGCCGATTCTGCTCCCATATCTCAGAGTGAAACAGGAATGATATCAAAGTGTTGTCATTATTTCTTGTCCTTCTAATTCCTTAGTACTGTACACAGAAGTTAAAAATGATAAATCATTGCACTTTGGCTAATAGCTACTTGCTGAAGTAAACCTGAGTGCCATAAAAACGTTATTTAAGGCAATAGGACTTTTACTTACTCATAAAGGAGCAGATGCCATCTCATATTTCGCAAACTTCTAGAGAGGAGTTGGACTGCAAATTGACACATTTTCCAGATATTGATTGTCCCTTGGTCTAGTGCTCTGTAGCCTGTTTCCTGATTTCCAAAAGTGAGAGTTCTGATTCAGAATCAATATACCACTTAAATTGCCATCTTATCAGACCCTTCTTCAAGTAAATTAATAGAATACAGATAAAATGCCCATTCTTTTACAAGTGTTTGTAAGAGACCAACTGGCAGCTAACACCAAGGCCAACTTGTAACCCACTGGAACAAAGAACTGTTTTCCAATAACAGGAGACAAAACTTGATAAGGGAGCCGGGGGTGGAGATCCCCTGAGCCTGTCCGAGGAATGTCTCAAACACTCACAAGACTGAGGGATGGTGAATCCAAGGAAGGCTCCTCTGTAGAGAGTTAACTGGGTCTGGCCTTGGGAGAAGAAATATGATGACACCATAAGTCGGCCAAATAAGGGAGTATCCAGGTAAGTGTTAAGAAAACAAGAACGACTGATAAAACCAAAGAAACAACTACTTGAACTACGAGTGAGCTATCCTAATTAGCATACTAAAAAATCCACCCACCAGCAGGAAAAGCCCCCTACCCAACAAAGCCCCTTCCCCACTGAATATGCGCAGTAAAAAGAAAGGACACTGTGACTTTAAGTGAAGACGAGACATACAAGAACCAATAGAAGCGAACTAYGAAACTACCCCCGTAGCAGAGGGGCAGTTTGAAGTGAATGGCAGGCATAAAAGGGGAAGGCAAGTGCCRTGGGGGGGGACTTTCGGTCTTTCAACTCTTTTTTTTCTACTTTTTTCGGGAACTTGTGGGAACTTTTGAAGGAGCGCTCCTGCAAACCAGAGACGCGCATTGGCTGGACCAACGCTGGAATCTGGACCGGTGATCTCCTCCTCTCTCCCTCTCTTTCTTTCTCTCGCTCTCTTCTTCTCTCTTTCTTTTATTCTTTTACCTTTTCCTAGTAAGTAACACAAGGCATAAACTCCCACAGCCGGTGAGCAATAAGCTTTTCTGCTACCCAATTATTTACCAATGCACCTAGCTATAGAATAAAAGTCTTTGTTTATGTACAGACCTTGAGTGTCCTTTCACCTTAATCCATACCGAGGGAATTTACGAATCTGAGTCACCTCTGCTGCACAGGTGGGACGTGACAGTGTTCCACACTTCTCATATATGCATTTACATGCTATAAATATTAATATTAGCTATTGGAATATTCATTAAGATGAAGAGAAGAATGTTATTTATTCTGTCCACAAAGTTGTGCAGAAAAGACTGACAAATAGTTTTGCATCCTCTCCTTTTTAGATAATATTATGAACCTTCATAGCCAGAACATTGTACATGATGTAAACAGCRTGTTCATTTTTTAATTACTGAAATTGTAAGACATTGAAAGGAAAACCAAAGCAGGAGAAACATGAGTATTATTTTTGCAACATTTTAACTAGACACTTGGGACCTCCTTATATTTTGCATGACATCTGTTAGCCTGTGAGAATATCTTCAGTGGCCTGCCTAAACTGCCTAAACTGGCACTAGACTTCTATGTTTAGGCACCTGAAAGCCTAATCCCTTTTGCACTGGTCTACACCGTATGAAATAAATCAGAGTATTAGCATTGTATATTAATTTTACACTGCTGTAAAAATGACAAGATAAGTAGGAAACTGAAAAAACAAAAGTGATCTTCTGCTGATTAATATTTTAATACAATAGCATCTTCAATGAAACATTAACTTTATGTTCACTGGTTTGCATAAATATTCTTATACCATACTTGCAAAAAAGATTAATTTCCATCAGCACTGATTAAACCCTTGAGAGTTGGATATCTAAGGATTCTGCTATTGTCTACCTGCATTGCTAACTATTATCCCTCCTTGTCTGAGACAAAGCTGTCAAACTATAAAAAGAGGGGAGAAGGGGAAAAGGACAGCAGGTCAAAGGCAGGTAAGTATTGAGAGAGAAAAACAGAACATTGTTCTTTATCTGGTATACGGAATGAGGATTATCAATACCAGCAGCATAAGGAGGAAAAAATATGTTACATAGAATACTTATAATGCTATACTATTATGAAATATATCTAATAACGTACTTACTGTAAGATTCTATAGCAGCTAATAACGCTAAGCCAGGGATGATCTTTCCATGATACTGTCCTCAAAAGCTGGTCTCCATCTTTCCTAAAGATCTGGCAGGTTGCTACAAAGAACAGATGGATGCAAACAGGCTGGACAGCACAAAGTACAGAGTTACTACCAGTAAACCACCACAGTGGTAGAAATATACTGATAACCTGAACTCTCACCAAGTTTTGCAGACGTAACAGTGTAGGAGAGTTTTAAGGATGGATCAAAGAACAGTGCTTTCAGCATATTTTTGTTGATACCCTTCTAAGTGTGCAAGTGATGAGAATAAAAAAAACCCGACAGATGTGCTTGCTTGAGAATTAAATTAAAGCATGTTGGAGCCTGGCAGCATGGGCCAAGCAAACTCAGGAGTTGGTATCACATTAATGATAAAACTTACCAAGCAGGATGAAGAAAAATCAAGGGTTCTGAAGAGGAAACTTTCAGCTAATGATTTCTACAGCTTGTATCTGATGCAATAAAAAAGGGCAATTTAGAAGAAGGGGACAAACTAGTCGAAGCAACACTTGAGGAAAGCAGACTTACAGCAGTGACAGAACAGAGTTGAGGCTCTTACTCCTACAAAGTATCTTCCTTGGCAGAATGCTAACCTGGACACACAAATTGATCCAATTGAGCAGATTTGATTTATCCCACTTCTCAATTCAAACTAGCAAGTTCCACCTGCTGCTGCAGCATTCTTTCATACCATGCAAGGAATCCAAAATAGAGACCTTTGTAATAGTGTTTGCTCTCTGATTTACCAAAGCGTTCTGCATAACCAAGTAATTGAGTGAGATGAAAAGAATTCTAAAGACAAGCACTGCAGAAGTGCTGGCAGCTCAGACTCCACCTTCAACAAAGACTTCAGTCCCACCGCAAAACAGTAGAAGGAATTCAAGAAAGATCAACAAAACTATGAAGAAGGAAAGTATTTTACATGTGCTGGAATAAAACTTTATTAACTAATGACAGTTGTAGCACATAATTATCTACAAATACATGGGAGATCTAAGAAGAAATGAAAAGAAACTATCAGAATAGTAAAAAGGCTATAACTAAAAGAAATGTCATTACAGGAAAGGAAAATGTAACAGCACCTTTAAGTGGTGAGCTCTAAAAATTTCCCAGGGAAAGGCCCATTCCCTGAAAAATTTGAAATCAGACTGAAAAGCTGATTGGAGACAATATACAAAAAAGCTGATTGGAGACAATATACAAAAATAAACTGGAGCCATAAAACTCCTGAAATAATAAAAACATTATATGAATTATCAGAATTTTTTAACATATATAATTTACATGGAAGTTTTACTGAGATATGTGAGCTGCTGTACACGTCACACAAAGCACAGGTGTTTTGGTAAGAAACAAAAGTACACCTGTGTTCTTAACCACAAACCAAAACATTCCTCTATCCCATTTTAGCTTGGAATTTTGTGCAGCAATGATGATTCCACCAGGCATATATGTAGGTGGCAAACTATGGAGGAAATGATATTGATTTGAAGAAAAAAGTAGGTGGTCTGTCATCATAATGCACTTGCCTGCCCCATCTCCTATTGCCATATAAACGATATTAAAAATAAAAGGAAATACCATTTTTAGGTTATTTTGAAGACCTCTGTGAAACTGTTGGGCAGGATATTTGGAGCAGAAAAGGACATAAAATTGTTTAACTTCAGCTTTCAACACTTAGTTCTTTGATCACAGTTGTCTTCTTAAAAGTTTCCCATGGAAAACATGCTACAGACAGTTTGATGTATACGTTTTACTCCTACATTTTTATATGAATTTTTATACTCTCATTGAACTATATACCAACTTCTGAAAGTAAAATAAAGAACATGAATAAAAAGCTTAGATCAATCAGTTCTTTTAATGCAAACTAAATTAAGAATAGCATTTGATCTGCTTGTTTCAAAATTTATACAGTGCCTTCAGAATTAACTATCTTTCTGTCAAATATTGTTACTCTACCTCAGCTCATGAAAGTATCTCTGAAACATAGTTTCCATTTGACCTACATATCAGTTGCTCTTTTACGTTCTCACTTCCTATAACATACTGTTCTACTGCAGAAACTAGGCATCCCTACATTGCCATTGTATCAATATCCTCTGATTAAAGACCAGCCTAAGTACAACACCAGTAGTTATCGAGAAACTACACAATAAAAACAATGTTACTTTTAATATTCAATGTTATTTATCCATCTCTTCCTTAGGTGAGAAGCATAAGAGTTACTTAATTTATAATTTTTAATCTCCTTTTCCCCTAGTGATCTTTATATTCACGTTTCTTCACAAGCCTCCTGGCAGTATCCCCTAGGCAAAGGCTTCCTTGAGAGCAAATTCTCAAGTGGAGCAATGACATCTTTACATCAGCTGCGGATTTTTTTATTACATACACATTACTGATCAAATGCAGTGTTGGCCTGTCTGCAGTGTCACTCTCTTTACTCAGAAAAGCTGCAACTCTTCCTCCAAAATAAAACAGTCATGCCAAAAGATCCTTACATCAAAATAATTATATTCATCAACAGAATGCAAAATTTTCAGCATTAATGTATAGCCATCAGCTGCAGTTGCACAAATTATAAAATGCACAGTCACCATGTTTAGATGTTCCAATAAATATAGTTCCTCTCTGCTGCCATCTACAGATAGATTTCAATTTTTTTAAAAAATCTGCTTTTCACTTCCAGATATATATTTAATAATAGGATCTCAACATGCCCTACAAACCAGTTCACCCCAAACATGTACTACCTCAACAGTATTACCTCAACATATTAGAAGCTTCAGGCAAAGCTGAGCCCAAGTGATAGGTTGTCGAAAGGTATTTAGATGTTGTGACACTGCACGCTGAATGATGCCTGATCCTATGCGAAATCGTCAGCTGGGAATTAGGTGCTCATGTTCCCTGTTCAATGCATGGGAAGAGAAAACTCCTCATAGCTCTCTTTGAAGCTGAGCATGGGAAGAGTTGTTGTACATAGATGCCAGCATTGTTATTCGATGCCTGCTTCAGACACATTTCCAGTTTCACAGCTGTATGTTCTAAGCAGGAGGCTACAAAGTCAGTTTCCCTCTCTGCATAAAGGTGAAACTCAGTAGACCAAAGTGGTACATTTTTAAAAGACTGACATCTCAGATGCACAATGGAGACAACGTTAACGACTGCATGCCCGTTAAGTACAAAATACTGTGCTTGCTTAGGGCCCAGAGTGAACATGTCATTTGATATGCAGTAAATTGAGCATGTGTAAAAATAACTATTAGCCTACAGGTTAGCATGCTCCTGCAGAGCATCCTCCCTATGGAGGTTTGAGCCTACATACCCTGCAAGCCATGCTCCTTCAAACGCTAAAATACTTCAGTGTTTTGTTGTAAAACATGCTTCACTGTGAGAGCTATCTAAGCATGAGAATAAAGCCACACGTAATTCACGCAGCCCTACTGAAGTCTTTCACAGGCATTTACGTTACAGCCGCCCTGCAGCTCAGCCCGTGCCGCTCTGTGACAGGAGCGCGCCCGGCTGCGCACCCCGGCCTGAGGCCGGGGCCAGCGGGGCTTGGCGCTCCGCCCCGGCCTCTCCTCAGGGCCCGGCCGAGGGGCGAGACCCGCCACCCCGCTGCCCGGGGGCAGCACCCTGCCGCCTCTGGCCGCGGCGTGAAGGGGCGAGGGCAGGAGAGCGGCGGGGCAGGTAAAGGCCCCGCGGCCGGTCCGTGCGTGACGGGGAGCCGGCACGTCGGCGGCTGCCGACGCCGCGGAAGCGTGAGGCAGGGTGTGAGCTGCGCAGGGGGGCGGAGGGAAGGAAGAGAGGAGAAGCAGAATCTCCTGTGCAAATCCCAGGACCCCGCTCACCAGCAGCGGCTCAGGCGCACCCTGACACCGGAGGGTGAGGCCGGACCCCCGCGACGCGCGGGCGCCGCCACCTCACGCACTTCGCTTAAACCGCCGTCCCGCGGAAAGGGGGGACTACAACTCCCAGCATGCCCTGGCGCCCAGGCTGTGGCGCATGCGCCTCCGGGTGCCTTGTCCCAGGTTCTGGACGGCCGCCGCAGATCTCGGCGCGCATGCGGGATCGGCCGCGCGGGTTGCGGGTGGGTTTGAAGGGGACGGAGCGCCATGGCGGTGGGCTGGCCCGGCCGCGGTGGGTGGCGGTTGGGGGTGTGGAGGGGGCGAGGGGGCGCGGGGAAGGGGAGGCCGGCGGGCGAGGTGCCCCAGGCCCGGGGCGGCCGCCGTGTGGGGAGTGCCTCAGCCATGGCTGATGCGGGTCCCCGCAGGGCGGGAGCGGGAGGCCGCCGGACCGGCAATGGCCAGGCCAACCATCATGCCCACGAGCGTCAGGGCGACCGCGCCCGAGGCCTTCATGGTGCTCCACCTGAGGATGAGGGTGGTGGAAGAGCAAACCAGCGCACTGGTGCGAGACCTGGAGGCGCTCGGTGTCAATGGGCAGAGGTAGGGAGAAAGCAGGGGTAAGCTGTTTCCTTCTCGGAGAGCTCGTGCTTTTCTTGATTTTCCTCATCTTGTTCCTCTTTGCACCCATTTGCCATGCTTTGTTCTTCTCTCTATGAGGGAGCCGGTAGTGGCAGAGTCAGCGAGAATGGGCTACAGCAACCTGGCGTCACAGGAGACCTGCCAGCTCTATGAAACGTGGTTTCTAATCTAATCGCATCTGTAATGCATACGTGCAACGTCAGGTAGGTATGCATACACAGAGTAGGTCAGTCTTTTCTCCTTTTCAGCCTCGATCATTTCTACTCAAAGACCTCAGAAACACCTGCTAGTCACCCAGCCATTAGCCCTGTGCAGGCCAGGGTAGCATTTGTGGGGGAAAATACACTGTGGAAGAACTGTGAAACACTGGTGAATCGAATGTGTCGGTTAGAGAGTGTTGTACAGACACTGAAATTAAACATCTTCCAGCTGCAGACAGAAAAGGAACTGAATCCAACGCATGCAGGTATTAAAAAATGTTTTTTTACCACTTCATTCTTCATTGTCCCTCCATATGCTTTTTCTGTCAATGACAGTTTTTTGCCTTTTCCTTGTGGCAGCCCAGYTGGAGCAGCGTCTGAATGCCGTCCACAAGGAGCATTTGCAAGAAATGAAGATTGTACAGCAAGAAGCAATGAAGTTGCGCCAACACCTAAGTGATATGAAAGAGGCTGAAGAAAAGGCAAAAGAAGAAGTTCAGAGACTGAGTACTGCTCTGGAGATTACAACTGCATCCAAGGTACAAAAGATTATGATCTTATTATAGTTTCAAGTATTAACAGACTTGTTTTTAAGTACGTTCATCTCTGACATAGTTAAACAGAAAGCATACTCAGCTGGAAAAAGGAGTTTATGATATATTGTTGGCAGTAAGAGCAAACACTTTTGATAGTGAGAATCTGTGCTTCCATCAATGAAAAAAACAATTACATAGCAAATCAAGAATAAAAATATTTGAAGTTTGTAATTCTCTTATCTTCGTGACTTAAGTTCATCCTAGCTTTCATGCGTAGAGTTCTCAATAGCTTTTCTGTTTTCCCAGGAACTTACATTTCTCTGGTATTTCAGTCTTATACTTCTATTATTATCTCCCCTGAAGAGAACTTCAATGGAGTATGTCACTCAGTCTCATTAATTGTATTAAAGAATGCGTTGCTTCTTAGTGCTTGCACTCTTATATTCACTGCTTCAGAACAGAGAACATCAGACTGGAGATAGAAATCAAGTTCTAGGTGTTAGCGTGGCAGTTGCATTTTATAATACCTATTGCTTTTGCAATAGTTATGAACGTGAAAGGAACAGATATTTTTATCCTTTCATCTTCTTTAGATGGATGTAGTGACTGCAGCTGAGGAACTGAGGAACACAAAACAGAAAATTAACTGTAGACTTCAGGAGGTAAGTACAAGAGCAAGGAGCTTCGTAGAAGGCTGAATTTGCCAAGTATTATTTAAAGATTTGAAGAAGATGATCCTTAAATAATACTCTGGGTGCAATTTTGGAATGTGCACAACCCAAAGGAACCTGCCAGCCATGCTCATAACTAAATACCCAGACAGAACATCTTTCATATATGATCTTGAAGTATTTGTTCAATCTACTTAATTAGACCTGGTGTTTATTTTTTCTAGCTAACAGAACAGCTGTCCCAGGAGATCAGCCTGCGGGAGTCTTTGGAGGAATCCCAAGCAACTGTGATGTGTCATGTACAGGACATGGAAACAACAGTAGAAGCAGAACGGAAGCAGGTTTGAGAAACTTCCAGTCTTCTTTTGTATCTGTTTTCATTTTCTCATCTGGGAGGAGGAACAAGAACTTGGATGTTGTTCCCAGAAACCAGTTAAAACACTTTATAACTACAGTATTTTGTACGAACATTGATCAGAAGAGATCATGTAGTCGAACTTCGTGCTCAAAGTAGGAGTATCACAGACACTGGATTGGGGCAGTGGTGGATTTGTCTTGCAGAGTTCAAGGACTGTGCTTTAAGTATTTTTTTATAGTTCTGCAGTAATGACTTCGTAATCTTTGTAACTATCCCAGATTTGTGGGCCACAACTGGATTCTGCCTTAACCTCTTCTTCACCAGGCTAAACAAGCCTCTTTATAATTGAGGTACTGATAAATAGATAGAAATAGATAGCAAATGCAATTTCTGAAAAATATTCTGTTGAAATCTTAAACCTTCTGGGAGTAAGAATGTTTTCTCCATTAATTGCCATGATGACAAAGCTAGATTTTTGTTCTCAGCTGTATTTGTATTACCTAGCTATTTTGGAGTGTGAGGAGGGGCCACAGTTCATGGTAGAAATAAACTGGCTTACACGTAATTCAAATAACAAAACCAATCCCCCTCTCTGCATGCGTACACACACACAAGCCACATGCAGTCACTCTAACACTTCTGAATTCATAGCAACAGTTTAGTAAGGATAAAAGAAAGCGAATAGCAAGGTATCAAAACTTGAATAACTAAGGGGTTTTTTTTCAATTTTTTGATGATCATCAAGGTCTCTTTGTTCCTGAAACATACAAAGTTCTGTTAGAAATTACTAGATTTTTTTTCCTACATGCCTTTTATCATCTTTGTGTTCTTCTAAGCAGAAGTGGAAAAATGATGGATACATTATTGAACTATATGAATTATACATCATGTGGGAAGGAAAGGCTTAGTTTAATTAATCTATCACTTTCTGATGGGTATAGTTGACCCTGTGGTATATTTATTAGTTAGCGTTAAAACAAAAATAATTCCTCACAAAACAGCATGAGACAGACTTGTTAAGTGCCTTGAGTGTTACATTCACCTTCATCTTTTATAGCTTGATCTTTTCTGTAATCTTTAATTGTGCAAACTTGTTAGATTTTGCCTGTCATGTAAAGATGATTATAAGCATACATACACTGCGTTACATATAGAAATTGAGTTACTTGCCATAAAAGTCTTCTGCATAAGATTGGGACAAGCAAAAAGAGAGGAGAAGCTGATCAGGCTATATCTTTTCCAGTTAGATCAACTTTTTCAGGCTCTGAAATTTGCTTAGGTTTGCCTGACTGAATTCTGCATCTTAAAGAATAATCTGTGGTATCATTGCAGGTACAGATATTACAGCAGGACTGCCAAGAGTTGCGTAAAGATGTCCAGCTAGCCCGAGTGAGGCTGCAAGAGGAGGCAGAAAGAACTGCCCAACTGGAGCAACAGTGCTCACAACTGAAAGCTGAGCTGGGTATGATAGTGGGTTCTTGTCATATTTTTTTAGCCCACCTCTCACTGCTTCCACAGTGAGAGGAAACAAGCACTGAGGTCCTTCAGACCTGTGGCAGGTGTATCAGTCAACAGGAATGGAGGGCAGCTTAAGAGGTGATGAAATATTAAAGGCCTTTAGTTTGCATGTGATGTTTCTAAAGCCTCTTCTTACCTAGAGGAAACTGACAACAGTGGTAATCAGGGTAATAAATACACGACAATAATATGAAAAGATTCCATAAATTCTTTTCAGAGAAGACTTCGTCTAGCAAGTAACCATTAACGCATGATTCCTGATGTGCAAGTAGAATGCCCATTGCTATTGAGTCGTTTCGCAGCTGATTAAAAAAATGTGCTCTGTTAAACATCAGTATAAGGACAAGCATCTTGGATAAGCCTCTAGTTGATCTCACTTAGATTCCCTGTCTATTGATGTGAAAGTAGCTGCTTATAAGGGAGCTAAGTGGCATTTAATGCACTCCATTAAAGTCATTAAAGCTCCATATTGTCAAAATTAAAGGTAAATGTTCCTAATCTAAAGTCCGTTTCTTATTCCCAAATAACTCACAGTAACCATGCCTAAATCCTAGCATAATTATCGTTCTTGTGATCCTTCCCTCAGGACCTATTTCAGATTTCTAGCTACTCCTTTTACAGAAGTGTTCTCGTTTCCCCTATGTTTTGTTTGTTATTCTGTGAATTGCACATGCGATAATTAACCCGTAGCTCATAAAAGGCAGTCAGCGTTTCTGCGTAAGGCATGGCAAGAGGAGAGAAACCTGTCATGTTGTGGCAGAGTTGGCTGAATGGGGGAGAACGATGGCAGAAGAATTCTTTCCTTCAGAACAAATCCATATGCAAATAACAAATTTAAATGAGACATACAAATTGTCTTTACTTCTGTATCAAATAATCCTGCTGATCAAGGCTTTTTACCCTTGTTAATTGAAGGAACTTTTGAGTCATACTTTGATGATACCTTGGATGTCATAGTATTTTGGCTAGATTTCCTTTCCTACCCTGCTCATGCTGAATTGTCTTTTGTTGTGTTCCTTTTTTTCCAGTGTGTTATACAGCACAGCAGAATAAGAGGCTAGCTATTGTAGGCAGGTTGATTCAAATTCCAACAAAAATGCTTCTGTTTTTAGATCCGTATGGTTTAAGCAGGGATCTAACTATTGTTCTTTGTCAATGCACAAAAACTTGTAAAGTTGCACATGGGCTGTGGGTTATAGTCAGGACAAATCAGTTGCTTACACACTAGACAGCTGAATAAGAGACTTGGGGTTATTTGATTTGCTCAAGCAATCACAGAAGTGGTATGTGTAGGAGATTGGCATGACGGCATGCTTAATTTTAAAATTAAATAAATTACAATTAATTTATGGAATCAATTTTAAAAAGTAATTTTGCTGAAATATTGAAGTTATCAAGAAAAGTGTTAAAGAACACCACATTTGTAGATGTCTTACCTGTTTGTGGCATATTAAGTAACTTAGCTAAACTCAAAACGTTAAATCAAAATGTCACCTTTTGAAATTACCAAACAGATAACAAAGCGTGTCCTGACATTCTTTTCTATTTTTAGACTCCAGGAACTGTATCATTTCCCAGCTTGGTGAAGAAGCAAAAGTAAGTTGTAAGCAAGTTTTGGTGAGGAAAATAGCTAAATAAAGATCAGAACAGCCTATATGGGGCCTTTCAAATGTACCGCACTTCAGAGGCAGAATTTTTATGTGGACAAATGCCAAATGCAACCAAGGCTACTAACCATTGAATGTCTTATTTTATTATTTTACCAGTTTGGGGTTGCCCTACTTATTTTTTGAAAGGTTAACTTTCATATTCTACGGAAATATCAAAACAGTGATATAAATGCCTTCCTTGGAAAGCGAGAACTGACCACGAAACACAGTTGTGGTAGCACAGGTATTGTATACAAAGGAGACAAATAGATGGGTTGGTGATTAATACTACAGAAAAATCAGAACCTTGGTCAACTGGGTACTAAATGGGCGAAGAGGTACGCTTACTGCCTATGTAGGGACTGTGTGTGCTGTCTGAAGTCTTCTCTGAAAGAGTAAGTTTCAGTGAAGATGAGGTAAAAGTTCAGCTTAGACGTGGAGTGTCACAGTTCTGGCAAAGGATTCCTTCAGTTGTGAATTGTACCACTTCTGGCAGGGAGATCTTTTAAGTTCAGAAGTATTGAGATTAATTAATAAGTTTGAGCTCAGAAGAATATAAAGTCACCCTCAACTTTCAAAGCTAAGTTAGAGCAAGTAGCACTTTGGTTATTATTTTAAGGTCTATTTCGGAAAGAGGCTTGTACTATAGGAGCCATGTCCAGTGCTTGCAAGAGCACATAGCCATGTGACAATAGCTTAAAGGAACTAGGCAAGTATGAAACAAAGACTTGATATTTGTGAAGTGCCTGGCTAAATTACATTTAAATTTTTTCTCAGTGGACATTCTGTTTTATTGCCCCTTAGAACGCACAGCTGTCCTTTAGCAAACAACACAAAGAGAACCTGCAACTTCAGTCTAAAATGACCGCCCTGCAAGAAACAGCAGAGAAAGTACAGGTAATGAGAATAGCTACTCTTGTTTTTAAAATGGAAATAGAATATAACAAAACAAGTGATTACAGTGAGAAATGATTATACATTTACTGGGAAGCCTCAAATGCAGGTCAGGAGACAAAGTTTAGTGCCCTCAGGTAACACGGGCTAATGAACAACTTCAGTGAAGGAATTCAATCACTAGCCTAGGTAACTGTTCCAGATTTCCCAGCCTTAAGGCTGGAAAGTTTTCTTCCCAATACTTACTTTGAATCAGCTTTTTTTGGAAGTGTCGTCTTCAGGGGCCAGGACATGCAGAACTACTGCTGCTCCCTCTTCTATCTACCCGTGAAGTAGTACATTCATTTATATTCCTTTGCACCTTTAGATTCTACATGCATATATTTCTATTAATGAGTCAAATATGGAGTACCTGCTTGACTAAAATTTCCTCTGCCTTTTGGGACAAAAGGTTGACCTCAGTACCTTCTAAAAAATTTTATTTATTCTACTTTCCCTCTTTTTAGAACATACTTTAGAAAACATTTTTCTGTTTTTTCCCCTCCCCCCCAACAGATACTTTTTTTTATTGGGTGGTGTTCACTGGTAATGGGATTTGGATATGTCTTTCACAGAAAGTTCCATTTTTCTTTGGTTATCTACAATAATTGAACTATGAAATTAGTAGGGGTCCGTTTTCAATTTTTGCCTTCTTTGCCTTAGAAACATTACTTTTTTCTGGACTTCAAAACTAATAAGTGATTATGCTTGATTAGTAGTTTAAACTATGTTCTCTTTTTTCCCATTACTGTAAAACTTTTAACACCTTGGAATAAGTCTACCATAAATTGGGACTACCTCAACAAATGTTTTTGGACACTTTCTACCTAAAATAGATTTTTCCACATCTGCAAGAGATTTTTTAAAAGTTTCTGACAGCCTACTATGCAGAAAAAAAACTCCCAAAACCCTGAAAACGTTTGTCATCCTCCTCCTCTTTCTATCTAACCAGGTCCTTAATGACCACTTAAGCCAGCAATGCTCAGAGCTCAGCACCACGCTCCAAAGTGTTGCCATGGAGAATGCTAAACACATTTCAGATCATCAGACCATGCTTAAGGTATGTAGCCTACTATTACAGTCCAAGAAAGTTGTCTGCAGCTCAAACATTAGACAACAGACTAATTCCTAATACTGATAATCTGTGGGAATACAGTAAAATACTTTACATATAGCAATGGAAGTTCTATAAAGGTGGTGATAAAAAAGTGTTAGTGTCCTTCTTTGGCAAAGATTTATCTTCAATACAGAAAAAAAGTCATGTTATGGGGAAACAGTGTAAATATGATAATACCATTTATAGAAAAATCCTGTAACAACCACTGAGAAAGAGGAATATAGGAATTAATGGGCATTGTAAGTACTGTAAGTGCAGAAGCTGAGTGGAAGTAATAAGGATCTGAGATTAAATACATATATAAAAGCTAGGTAAGGTGAACTGAGCTTTGACACCCTATTCAAGAAGCAGCACACCACAATATGCAGAACTATAGGGATGATGCAGGAGCTTGATGACAAATTAACAGCTTTGTAAATTAACTACTCATCCCTTCTCATTCTGATGTTAGTGTTATTGCCTGGGTAATTTTTCCCCTTTAGGCAGAACAAGAAAAGACTCGTAAGCTGCAAGAGCAAGACTCGCTTCTGAATGCTGCCCATGCCAACATTCTCGGAGAGCTGCAGAGTGTGCAGCATGAGAGGGCTCAGCTTCAAAGAGAGCTGTGAGGAGTTTTCTCGTCTGCAGCCTCTGTCTCCCCCTCCTCCGTTGCATTCTCACCACCTTGATTTCTACTTCTCTAGCACTTGTTACTTATTAACACAGAAGGGCCAGTTTGGTATTTAATATGGAGGCCATCTTCTGTTGGGCTAGAACTCCAGCTTGCCTATTTTGTCTTTCTTTAGGGAGGCCTTGCGTACAGAGCATGGCAAATACAGGCAGAAAGCAAGTCTTGCTGAGGAAGCAGCAACCACACAGAGACAGCTTTTGGAATGTACTGTTGCCAGACTGCAAGGTGAACTTGAGACAGCTTTGCAAGAGAAAGGATCTCTGCTGGCAGAAAAGGAAGATCTTCAACAGGAGGTACAGAAAACTTACTGTTTTAAAGCTATATTCTTGAAGGCTGCTTTTGGACCCACATCGCTAGAGTTCTTATTTACAGACCAGTTTTGCTTTCAAAACGATTATTAAAAAATAATCGTTATTTAAAATAATCGCTGTTGCAGTGACAAGGGTGACACACTCTCCCCTTTCCTACTATGCTTGTATTTTGGCTTGTAATACGTCTCCTCTCTGAGGCATGAAAAGGGAGAGAAGGTGGGGCAGCTCTGCAGATATTATTTCTGAACTTCGGAGTTGACTTGCAACCTTCAGATCAACTGTTCGGAAGATGTGTAATATTTCTGTGAATCTGGATGTTTTCAGGTAACAATGATTTCACATTTCTTTTGACAGATAAGGACAACAGCAAATGAAACAATACAGGAAAGGAACAAATTGGAAGTAGAAAAAACAGAGAATGAGGTATCTTGCAATATATATGGCTGTTCTTTAAATTTAGTGTTGTCTTTCTCTTAAGTTTTCCTTTCATTTTGCTTACTCTCTCTTAACTAAATTATTTCTAAATAATGTGATATTTACCATAACCATATTGTTCACTTTGCTGTTTGATATTTTTCTTGTCTATATGGATGTGTCCTTTGGAGCAGCAACCCTGCTGCTACCTACACAAGGCCCTATTTGTAGTAATAAGTTTGTTATGCTACTGTGGCAAATGATAAATAGTTTTCAGCTTCTCCTAGCTGTTTTATCTGTGTAGCTTCCTTGCATATGCATAGTCTGGAAAAGGAAATGTAGCGTTTGTGGTATAAATGAGAAATTCCTTAGTGATGTGACTGAAATCAGCATGATTCTTTCACTGTTGCGGAAGAGCTCTCTGAAACAGGAGAGACTATACCTAATTCATATCTAGTGCTGAGGTTTTGTGATATTCATGTATTGTGACTATGGAAATCTTGAAGTGGTACAATTAGAACTGGATTTTCTTGTTCATAGCTAGAAATGGTTTCAATGAAATTCACTTTGCAAACACTAGAGGAAGAGAACAAGAGGCTATTGGATCGCTTGGCTGCATTGGTACATGAGCAGGTAAGCCACTAATAAAGTAGATAACTGATGACCTGGTTGATAAGTAACTGTAGCAGGAATCAAGGTGATCTTTTAAGTAATCTGTATTTTACGGACAGTGGCTGACCAAATTAAGGAATCAAAATTAAAACAAAAGGGTAAGGTAAGGTATCTCAAATGTTACTCCATCTTTTTAGATGTCTGTGTGGGATGAGCTAAGAGGACTATATAGAGCTTCAGGTATTGGACATTTAGGTATGTCATTAAAATCCTATGACTCCATTCCATTTTCTAGTACAGGTATACAGGTTGTATATCTGTACATATATACTCAGCTTGTGTACATTGGGAAGGTATTAACAATAGTTTCATGCCCTTTGTGGACAAATTTGCACTTGGGACCTCATTCCCATTTTTAACTTGTTCCCATTCCATTATTTCTCACTACTCTTAATCACCTGGATCAGGATACTTGGCCGGTTCCAGAGAAGTTGAGTAAAAGCTTAGTAATACCGGTGCTTTTACCATTGGGTTTTTGTTTGGGGTTTTTTTTTGTTTGTTTGTTTTGTTTTGTTTTTTTACAGTGTTGGATGTAATGACCAGTTGTATATGTTGGATATTGTAAGAAACACTTAGCTGCTGCTAAGGTCCTAACATCACAATGCTAAAGAAGAATTAACTGAAACACCTTTTGAATGTTTGTTATTTGTTAATCAAAGTTACATTTCTACAGTAGTTAGTCTGTAACATACGTGTATCTTTTTTCTGTTTAACACAGAACTCCTTTGGCAGTCATCAGTTAAAGAATATGAATCAATAGAGCATTCAGAACCTTAAAAAGTTGCCTGATTTTTATTTTTTTTTGTATTCTTTACTGTCTTTCTAAGTTATTTTAATTCTGTCCATGCCTTCTTATTCTTCTAGTTATTTTTGCTTCTCTGTTCCCTGTTGTCAAAGGTTTCTTTCATCTCTCCATTTCTGTTGCCTGTGCTTCTAGGACAGTGGCCTTCTTGTGGCCATCTGGAAGGTTGTACCAATTTGAGCAGTTCTTCCTAAAGATTAAGTTGTCTTGGAGGAATTTAGGCCATTTGGATATTTTTATATATTTTTTTTAAATCTGTTTTAGTGTTTCACCTAATTGAAAATTTATACTTGAAGCAACAGAGGAAAGTTAAAATACTCAGGGAGAAACAGGACACTGAGCACCTTTTTTGTTGCTTTTTGCCTTGTTTTTCCTACGGAATGGTGACGTCTGCTCTTTTTTCCTCAGTATGCCCAGCAGCAGGTACAACAGGTGCTGGCAGAGCTGACTGACAGCAAGAATAAACTGACCTGTGACAAAGGAAAACTTCAGGTACCTCTCAGCATCCTATTTGTCAGCTCAAAAGGGATACTCATTTTTTATGTTCATCTAAGATAAGGTTGTTTAACCTTAGCTCTTCAGTACTTAATTTGGAGGGAAGTGCTTATTTATTTGTATAGTGTCAAGCACATATATTAAGAGAGTTCTGTATCAAAATCATCTTCGATCCTGCTCATACTGCCTTTGGGTGACAAGATGCTGTTGATGTAGCATCTCTAGGATTTGTGATAATTAAGTTGCTTAATGTGTGAAAATAGTAGAATGGCTAAGAACCACCAGGGGGCATTAAAACAAAATATATGGTAGAAAACTAGTTGAAACATTAGAAACATGGAAAACTTTATAAAAAGTACAAATTAATAAGGAGGGAGGCAAACCATGGTGGTAAGCAAAAATAAACAGCATATGTAAGCTTTCTTAAGCAGAAGTTAGCTAGACGGTAAATGAGGTGCTGAACATAAAGCTTTTACTTCAATGTGACCTATGTCATAGAATTTGGGACAGTGGTGCAAAGATTCCTGAGTTTCTTTTAAAAACAGCACAGAGTGTGTAGTGATTATTAGAGAGCAAGAAAGCTACATTTACGTAACAGTCCTAGGTCTGATGATAGTGACAGAAGAAAGTGACCAAGACATCATACTTAGATTAAAACAAGGTGAATTCTAATCTGGAATTATTTCTATGGAAGCAATAGAAGAAGCTATCTATTAGAAACGATTCACTTGCTGCTTGTCCTACTATGAGACTCAGGGAAAAGAAAACATTTGCTCTGTGCAGAGAGACATTGTCACATCACTTTGCTGTGTTCCAGATAAGATAATGCTTTTCTGTTTCTGCACTAAAAGAAAGCTGAGCTATTTTGCCACATCTCTTAAGACTGACGTGCAGAAGCTGGAGGAAGAGTTGTGGGTGCACGTTTAGATAATAGTGAGCTTTGCAAGTGCATTGCAGAGAGACCAAATACACTCAGGTGAAACAGAACTTTGAGAACTTCTTACCCCTCAGAATTAGGGTCAGACTAACTAATGCTAACATAGCCATTAGAAATCAGATTCAACACACTTTTTCCTGAAGAACAGAGCATACATTTAATGTTAACTGTAGCCTTCTAGTCTGCAGCTGGAAACAGAACCTGATTTCATCAAAACAAACATGAGAACTATGGAAGCTCAGCTGAACAGAGCTGTTTTTCATGCAAGTTGATTGCATGTATTCAGGCTAGAAAACACACAGTTTACAGGATTATAAAGATAGTCCTCAGGATTTATTACTGTTTCCCAGTAAGAGGACAAATAGTTGCAGATAATACTTGTCTAGCTATATTGCTTGGAGGCAGATAGTTATTCTGCTTTAGTCTGTTCGCTCAGTCTTAAAAGTATAGAGAAGAGGTGTGTTATCCTGGGCAGTGAAACCAAGCTTTTAGGTATAAGACTGTGAAGTGGACTCTGCTCTGTCATGAATTTGCTGTTCTAAGCTGTAAGTTCAAGTAACTGCATTGAGACTTCCATTCACAAGCAAGAATGAACTCGTAACAGTAAATGCTGTTTACGGACTTCCCTTGCTTCTCAGATACCAAAGCAATCTTGTAATCATTTTGAGTTGGAAAACTAAAGAGGCAAAAATGACAAACTGTCAATCATATCCATAATCTCCATCGATCTAGGAATTAGACAGAAGATGTAACCACGTTTAGGACACTTCCCTGGAAAACAGGAGGTCCTGTTTTTGCCTTCTGTTTCCAGAAAGCAAAATGAATCAAAGTTTCTCTTGTACTTTATTCTCCATCATAGAGGATAGTCCATCAGATAGTCAAAGGCAATTGGATATTATATTGATGACTGGAATCCATGACCTGAATGCTTTCAGGTTTTGGGAAAGTTACAACACTCAGTTCCATTGGTTTGTGGATATAGAGAACTAGCTGTAGAAAGGTCTCACAGCGGAAGCAGACCAGAGGGGTGCTCAGAACCAGGGGACTGCACTGGCTCTGCAGAGCTGTGACAACAGCTGACATCACAGACTTCTAATGAAGTTCCGGTCAGCACTGTGTCTTGCTGCTGCCAAGATACAGAGGGAAATCACATRACTTTGGATAACGTGCTGTGGAAAGTATCACAGAAGAGAGCTTAAATATCTTCCTGACCTAATGCAGACTTAGGAATAAGATGTAGCATCTACTTCTGCTCCAGTGAATAGATGTTTTGGAGAGTATTTTTTCAATTTCTGTTTTTGGTACTCACATCTTCACTGCCTCCAAGGGCTGACTGATTTTGTGGTAGGAATGGCACCGAAAATAAAAAAATCCCCAGCAAGGTCTTGGCAACAGAAGTGTCCTGATCGTAATGCTAGATCAGCTGAAGGTTCAAGAGAAGAAACTTTGAAATCTGATTTACGTGCTTGTGCTCACCGCTCTACTTTACACCAAGTTCACTTTCAACAAGATGAACGTTCAAGAAATTCAGTGTCTGAATGTGGAGACTGTCCTAGGGTCAGCCAGAGGATTCTGTTAAATGCTATAAAGAACATGGGAGAAAAACTGGAGAATATAATAGACATTCTCACTCCAAGATCATTGAAAACTGGATGGTCTGCTGGGATTAACGAAGGAGACTTTAATGTGGTGAGTGATGACCATGAAATGCAAGTCAGAATGATGGTTAATTTCAATTGACTAATTGATGACAATGAAGAAACGGCTGAAAATTAACAGGGAGCAAAACCTTTGAGTGTTTTTTGTTTGGAAGAGATGCAGATGAAAACTTAGGCTAGGCAACGTTAGAATCAACAACTGGTTTTGACTAAAAAAACCAGCTTCCTGCATCTGTGGCACTTCCTGAAGCCTGGGAGCCAAGAGTTCAGAAGCATTGGAACTATCAGTTAAAACACCCACAAAACCCCCTAAGAACACCAGCACACAGTCAGCTTGGGCTTAAACCAGGGGTAGAACAAAGGTTATGTGATTAGAGGAAGCTATTTCCATGTTGAGAACCATTGCATATTCTTGGCACTGCTGCAAGCGTGCAAGTTATTTATAAAAGAATCCTTTAATAAAGTCTAATAGATGACCGATTTTCCTGCTCCTTTTCCTAATGATTTCTTGTACTGCAGATGGCAAACCTGCAGCACCAGCTGGACGCAGCAAAGAATGATAACAGTAAGGCGACAGCCATGCTGGAGCATGTGTTAGCTTCTCATAAAAACATGCAAGCAGCTCTGGATGTGGTACAAACTGAGATGGGACACAAGGACACCGAAATCAGCAACCTCAGAAAAGACAAGTAAGTGAAACTGATACTGTTTCTGTGGTCTATCAGCAGTGTGGTAAAGACAGATACAATTGGAAGAGTGGCATCTTCCCCGTGGTTCTTGCTAATAAGCTATAGGACAAGTTTGTTTGAAAAGTTTCCTATATCCTTTCCTGCAACACTGAAACATACTTAGTACTAGTGAACCAAGTACACCAAGTGCTTGTAGCTAACAAGCTCGACAGGCCTTGTGCATCTTGTGGAAAGTAGGTAAAAAAACAATTTAAGTTTAACTTCAGTGACAGGCAAAACTTAATATGGTTAAGGTAGAGAACCAAACTGTGAGATGGTCACCATTTCAGAGGAGATGTGCACAAATTGACTTAATGCATGATTTTTTTTAATCCGATTTCCATTTTCAGGAGCCAGGCTCAACAGAAAATACAGAGGTTAGAAACAGAACTGGAACATTGCCAAGCCAAACTGGTTGCCATGGGAAGGCAGCACAGCAGCCAGGTAGAGACCGCATTTTTCCGTAGTAACAGCCACCACTGCATTTTTGACGTTAGCCAGGTACCTTTTATTTTTCTGAATACAATATGGTGCGACACATTCATGTGAATCAAGGCAAAATATTCTATCAACTTGTGGCTGTGGAGCAGGAAAATAGTTATCCAAGTGTTGAAGGAGGCAAGCATCTCCTCTCTAAAGAAAATTCCTTGGCACAGGTGAAGGTTTTACAGTCTGCAGCTGGATACATAACATGAACAGAGATTTCAGAAGTTTACATAGCCTTTATTTTTTTCTTATTAGAATGGAGGGGAAAAGAGTCCAAAGAATTGCTTTCACCTCTCCTCATAATACTGAGTGTCAAAAGGATTACCTCACAACCCAAACACACTATTGGCAAAGAACACTTTTTTTCCAAGAAAGTCATGACTATGTGACAAGTTATATGGCTATATGACTGGCTATAAGCCAGTCAGTGGATTGGCATTGTAAGGATTCCCATTTAGATGCCTGTGCTTAGGACATTTGTAATCAGACAGCTGGTGAACATGCTGTTACTTCCTGTAAGTTGATACTGACTGGGAGGGAAAAAAATACTCCTTTCTCAGCTTTTTGATTTGGGTAAGTATAAATCTGATTTGTTACTGCACAGGTGGAACCACTTTGTGAGGCACTAGAAAGTGCTAGAACAGACAACAAGAAACTTGTTCTTCGTTTGGAAGAAGTTCTGCAGGTCAGTAATAGCCTGCAGAACAAGCTGATCCAAACTCAATATGAACTGAAAACTAAAGAAACAGAGCATCAACAGCTGATGGTCTGCAGGTAAGACCAGACCCATGATACTACACTTGAGGAGAAACATTACTTTTCACTAACATCAGAGCTTTATAGCTTTACTCCTCTGTCAATATCAGCATTGACTGTATGCTGAGCCAGCAGCATGATAAAGAGAGATTCACGCAGAGCTATAGAAATGGGCTCTTTCACTCATTCCCATAATGACTCTTAGACCTACTCTGCTGTACTGAGGAACTGCTTACCCAGGGTCATTATGGCACTTCTACAAACAGCTTTTCCATGAGGATAGCAGATATCACTTCCACTTTGAAGTGGCCTGCAGTAGCTATAGCAAGGAGAGCACAGGATAGCTGTTTAAATTCCCCACCCAAAACTGAACACTAGTAAGTAAAGCTTCAAACCTAAGTGTAGGTGCAGTCTGAATCTCTTCATTATCCTTTGTCTAAACAGGCTTAGCCATTTAATTTTCTGAAGGAAAGTAAGTTGTCCTAAAGTGTTTTTTCCAAAAAGTCTGTTTACCTCGTAGAGCTATTTTGAACGTCCTTTTAAATAAATGCAATATGAAATATTAGAAAACACATTCCAAGCTTTAAACAGCAGTGGTGCAGAGAATATATCCAAGACAGAAGTATTTACAACGGAATTGTCTTTCCTATTCTTGTGTTTAAAAAATAAAGTATATTAAATATAATTCAGTGAATAACTGAATTTGTTTCTTCTCTTTGAAGGGAACAGTTAATGGAAAAAGCCAAGACTCAAGAGAAGATGTATGCTGAACACTTAGAGTCTTTGAAGAAGCAGTTTCAAACTGAACAAAAGGCTTCCAGGAAAGCTGCCTGTCAAGAATCTGCTGAGGTGAGAAGGGGTAGAATTAAAAGATTTCAGTGAATRACTTCCAGAGAAAGAGGTCTGCTTTACAATTTTCCAACAGAACAAGAGCAGCTCAAATATTTGTCTCCTTTTCCATTCATCATGGAGTTGTCCATCACTTGTATACAAAAAACAGAATTTTGTCATGTGGTGGACAGACATTTTGGTGGCCATGCATAGTGATATCTGTGCTCTCTTAACTTTTTCAAGTACCACTCTGTATCCCCCAACACTATATACCTCAGCGTACATAAGATCTAGACATTGATATCAGTCATTCCAGTGACTTCAAAAGGATAATCTGAGTTTGTATAGCAATCTCCAGGGATAAAATACTGGTTTGGAAGTCTGCTTTGTTTCTTGGGGGCTGGATCATAAAGCTCAGCATAACCTTAGTATTACTCAGATCCCAGCATTCACTTTTTTTCCCTTTGTTAGAAGGGTATTAAAGAAAAGTCTAAACACCAGGTGCTCTAACATACTGCAGATACAGCAAATCAATTGGGTGTGCTGCTTATTAATTGTTGTATAGAGTGAACTAATTCTTAGAGTTAATGTGAACTCACTTTTTCCTCTTTCCCCTAGACAAAGAAATCCCTTGAAGAATCCTCCTCCAAATTGGCTGAAGTTTCCTGTGCTAACAGGGAGCTGCAGCAGAAAGTAGTAGAGCTGGAAGAGTCTTTGTCCGTTTACAGGGAAAAGCTAAAAAGCCAAAGAGCTCAAGTCAGACAATGCCTGGCCTGTAAAGCTAACACAGAAAGGGTAAAGGTACGCACACATTTTTCAATAAAGACAGATGTCCTAGTTGAGAACTCCTTTTTTCTCCTACTGAGTAGGACTACTGTTGATCCTTTGCAGTGGAGCTAGACTTGAAAATAAAACTAACTCTGGAGTCAAATTCTGAACAGAAGATGAATAGATCAATAGCAGCTACRTAATTCTGTGGCTTCACCTGTCATCCCTCCCCCCCGTATTAAGTACGATGCCATAGAGTCCCATCCCCCCATTAGATTTTTATAGTAGCATTTGTCATGTTCATCATTTTGTGGATACAGTCTATTTAATTATTGATTGGGCCAAACGTTGCTTGTGTAGCTATGAGTCCCTTTCCATCCTTTATAGCCATAGAACTTACGGTTCAACTGGTACCTGATCCTAAATGAGAATCTAGTCTCCTTTGCAAATCTGCCACCTGCTTGTTCCCCTTTCCCTGGTGGGGCGTGGGTTCTCTTAACTTCAGTCTCATAGCAAGAAATAAGGACACAATGTGCAGACATCTGCAGAAATAGTTCCCATGTAACAGCCAGTGAGCCTGAAAAATTCCTGAAGTTTTGTTTCTCTCAACAATTTCCAGGAGACTGAATCTGAACTGAGGAAAATGGAAGCAATAAAAAAGGAGTATCAGAAGAAAAATTATGAACAAGTGAGCTTTCTTGACCAGTTTCCTGAAGAGCCTGATCTGCTAAAATGTTGTTGGAATTTCATTCTTGTGTTGTCTTCAGTCACAGGACATCCAGAAATTTGTGTCAGAGTTGAAAAGTGTGCAGAGTGAGATGCAGGTGTTGTTGAAAAACCAACACGAAGTGCAAGTGCAGAACAGGCAGCTGGAGACCCAGCTGGAAGTGGAGAGAAGGCGAAGGCAGCAGCTGGAAAACGAGTGTCAGGTAAAGCGATAACAGCATGAAAGAGTGGTGAGACACCCATGGAAGCATTTTTGTGCAAAATCTACGGGGTTATAGAAGAGGTGGTAGAAAGACTTTATGAACTCAGTCAAAAGATATTTCTATAAATCTTACTGTGTCTGCTCCAGAAAGCCCGAGTAGCAACTTAACATACGTTTGCTATATATCTGACTTTAGAGAGAGACAGGATTTTTTGTTTAAATTACAGAACTCTAAGCTATTTACAATGAAGATTGGAGAGTCCTTCTGTTATATTGCAATTTTTTATTTGTGCCATGAAAAAAATGTATAGAAATTAATGTTACTTCTTTTTCTACCTAGAAACTGGAAAAAACAGTCAAACATCTGAAGAAATATAAAAAGGAGACAGAAAAGAAACTGAAGGAAGCCAGCATAGAGTCAGAACACGTGAGACTAGTTAGCATTAGAATAATAATTCATTGAAAGTAACAAGAGAGTATTTGAGCATATGCACCAAGTAACCCTTTCAATCTCAGATATAGGTCTCTGGTGAAGAGTGAGGTGCATCCTTGACCTTTTCAACTAAGTGGCATTTATCATACCTTTTTTTTTTTCTTTAAAGTTTTTATCTTTTCTGTGAACCACTTCAATTTAGTGGGGCTTGTAAGAAGAGCTTTTGTCCCCCACAGCCTATTGTTTTTATCAGGCTCGGGATATCTGTGTTAACTGACCAAACAAAAGTGTTGTGGCCAAGTAAATTGCCCACCCTGAGCTGCTCTTGTGTCACTCTGTATGTGACACCATGCAAAACCAGTTCCCACCCACCGCCCCAAGAAGTCATTTGTCCTTGCATCACCTCATCCTTGCACTACTGTACCACAATATCCAAATTACTATAGCTTGCATGGATTACTATAGTAGTTTGGGGTGAAAATCTGGGAGTTTAGATGTATTATAGGGTATTAACCAGCATAAAGTAAAATAAAAAAAGTAATAGAGGTGCCCCAGCCTGAGGTCTTACATGCTGCTTATCAGTCCAAGTACTGTTCTGTGATTAGAAAGAGACCTTAATAGCAAGAGAGTATTTCTACAGCATTCTTGAGGCGAAGTTAGTCTTCCCTCATCTTTCACAGGAGTTTGTGGTACTCAGCATCCATTTTTCCCCCCCTTCTTCCCAATGCCTCTGTATTTTATGCTGTGTTGGAGAGCCGTGTTGACTTCATTACCCCTGCTAAGAGAGGGGCAACTTTGTAGCGAGGACCTCTCTGATACATCCTTTTCACAGCAACGGAAGAGGGCATCATGGAGAGCTCCTGCCCCTATGTACAGGAGAAAGATTTGAGTTGTATGCTGTTCTGCCCCTTCTTGCAGAGCTCAAGAACTGGAACACAGTGTGCATTAACTGTTCTCTCTGCAGTTCTAATTATGCTGTCTTGCTTAGATCACAACTACCCTAGAAGAAGCTCGCAGTTGGTTCAAATCTAAGTTTGACAGCCTGCAGCTAGAAGCTGTGAAAAACCAGCAGCCAAAGAACTCCGAAGAGAGCAGCTCCAAAAAGGAGGTAAAGAAAGTAAGCGCATTAATTTCAAAGCGGGAAGCAAAGAAAATAGGTGGGGGAAGTATTTGGTAGCTCATTATCAGTCAGGATTTCAGTTTCCTAAACTTTCTTTTGTAGTTCCTTACATGGGGGTGGAAAACAGACCCCTCTTCTAGTTTAGTTTGTTTCCTCCTCTTTTGCCAAAGGACATATTTAAGCAGCAAAGAATATTACAGGTACAAGATAGCTTCAAGGGACTGTTTCTGTACTTAGAAAAGTTCCATTGCACATACTTCATGTTTTGTTGATGCTCATTAACCAAATACTTGTCTGAAAGCTAACAGCTAGTATATTTTCTTCTCTGCATTCACCTCTGTTTCAGTGGTTCTCCTTCCCCTCCTCCATACCTTTTACAGATACCCTTTCAAAAGCTGTACTTACCTTGTTTGCATAGATTCATCAGCCTTCTCCATAATTGATAGTTCTTATACAGCTGTGTCATTAGCTTTTTAGAGATGTATGTAGTAAACTGCTAAAACTCTGATCTCTTCTTTACTGATGACAAAGATTCCCCAAACAGTCATCAGCTTCATAAAACATTGCGTCTTTTCCCAGGAGAAAAAGCAAGAAGAGCTTCTCACTCACACCTCCCTGGGCAGCAGGGCAAGGACCCGACGCCTCCGGCTCACCACCAGGAAGGCCCACGTGAGCCGGGCAGGAAATGAGCTCACTTGACTGGGTGATTCCCAGCCCAGGGAGAGCATCACCTGCCACCAGGAGACTCCCTGCTAGCACCCAGGTGCTGGAAGAATCGGGAACTTTACTTCATCTGGCATAGTTAGATAGGTCTGTATCACTGAGAAGGCCTTGCAAATAAAAGGTGCTTACAGGGCACCCATATATAGGGGACCTAGGAATGCTTGTTTAAATTGTAAACTCCAGTTTGAATTAACTCATACCTCTCACCTTGTCTTTTTGACTCAGGTGCTTTGCATTGTGAGGCTGATATTAACAAAACCACTATTTATAGCAAAACAATTATTTTTTATTTATCATTACTGTAAACTATATGCTGTTGATATGCTACATCTTTGCTTTCATCACTGTTCTTTTACCAGCTTTAGACTAAGGCCTGGCAGGTGTTATCAAAACAAATCTCAGACTGGTTTGCAGAGGGTTCAGGTGAATTACTGAGGACCGAGTCRTGTGTCTGTGGCTGGACGCTGACGTGACTGGGACAGGGAGGAACTGGCAGGACTGGCTGCTTCTAATGTAGATGATACCTGGGTCATGAGAGAACATAAGCCTTGGGCTATTTTAGGAGCATATAAGGAATTCATTAGGTGTGTGATGTTATACCACACATCATCTTACCTGCATAAGAATTAGTGGAATTTGTTCAACCTATCCTACTGTGGAACAACACACTGGGGAAAGAGTAGTTGAAGCAGATGACTTGCGTCATAATATGTTGAAGGTGATTATAACATGGACAGTTTCCATGCTGGTTCGACTAAGGATCAGCTCATCTTCGTCATGGCTTACTCTTCCACATGGTTTCAATACAACCTAGCTTCAGTACAGGTGTTGTTGCACTCTGAGCTGCTTCAGCAGAGCTGTTTGCAAACTCCTCTGTGATCAATGGTACTACTTATTTCTGTGGGATCTATACATCTTATTTGCAATACTTGTTTAGTTTAGTAGGGAGGGAAGTCTTGCGTACCTCTGGAGCGTAGGAGTAGCCTGAAGACACACTGGAATTAGCTCATTCGGCTCCTCAAGAAATTCAGTCCTAAACTATAACTTACGTGATAGGACTCTGAACTAATTCTTGGTRACCTGAGCCTCTCCTCCTTGAAGCAAATGGCTGTTCTAAGGAACAAGGGGTGGCTGAGCACACTATTAAAGCTAATGCACACCTGAGCTTCATTAAATTGTGCTGCTTAAAAGCAGGCCTATGCAATATGGCTTTAGATTTGTCCCAGTCAAGCTGGTTCCTTCAGAAATCAATGGGCATCTATGCCACACCTCCTCTGTAAAGCTGCTTAGGTGGCTTAGCATAAGCTGTGCCTCTCTGCCTCCACAGTCCCCTCAGGCAAACASCAGTCAAAACTGTAATCTAGTTTTGCTTGCTATGAACTCAAACTGTAGAGTAATCACAGCTGAAGAACAGTCTTCTCAAATAGCACTTAACCATTTAACACTTTTGTTTATACTGAGTGCTTAAGTAGGTTGCCTAACAAGGGACAAATGATTGTGACCTTTGCCTGTGCAAAAGGACAAAGCATATGGCAGCTGCATTTGTATGACCTGCTCGTTGGCAGGGCAACAGCACCAACAACCCCTCTGTTTTCCCTCTGCGGGAGCGTTTTACCAACATATGGTATACCTCAAGGGCTGGTTCTTCCTTGTTCCAGAATCCCCTGCTCTCTCTAGGGCCGTGCATCTGCAGTTACTTTGTACATTGAATGCAAAGTCTGATTATATGGCTGTGGCCATTAAACCTGGTATATTTGCATAGTGACAGTCTATTCCAGGTGCAACACATCCCGTTGCTTCCTCTAAACCTGTTCAGGGTTTAGGATGGAAAGCAGTAAGATACGGTGTAATTGTGAAGGATTACTGTATCCCAGTACCTTTCAACTTTAGCACTACCTTAAGTTTTGGCTATGCCTGCTTTAGCAAGTGATGCAGCTCAGTGGGTCACATGCAGAATAAAAGAGCTGGTGCAGATATCCAGGATGTGTTTTGGATTGGTTTTTAAATCAGACTTGCTCGAGTCTGATCCTGCTGACTGAATGCTCACTGGCAACTGGAGCCCTTCTGGAAGCCATTTTCTAACTTGCTTTTATTTGAAAGGAAACTAGTTTGTCTGTGAACCACAGCATGGTGGGTGCCAGCTCACCCATTTGAAACATCAGAAGTACACAATAGACAAGAACTTGTTTTTTTCTTTAAACATAGTAATTTCAATAAAGTTGTAGTAATCTAACACTGCTGCCACCTGCAGGATCAATAATTGAGGTCTACATGCTAGCCTTTCCCCGGGCTTGGTAGCTGCTAAGCCTCTCTTAGTTAGTTATAGTAATATTTGCAGTATTTAAAAAAAGACTTTTCTAAGCAGTGAAAAGGTTGGTTGTTTTTTTTCCTGTCAATCTGTGGCCTTCAGCAAATGTGGATGGCAAACAGCTTTCTACACTTCTCAGTGCTGGCATCAGGTAAGCACAACTGAAAAGATATGATTCAGTTTTTAAGACAATCAGTAGATGCTTTTATGAGCAGTCTTTTAAGTATGCCTTCAGTTAGTGTTTTCTATAAAATAGCTCTTCAGCAATAAACAGCTAACAAAATTATCATGGTTAAACCAAGTAGTTTGACAATATATGTAGTGCGTTTGACTGAAACTGTTACTAGTTCTTTTAGTGAGGCTTGAGGAATATTCCCAACATGCTGACAGGTGAGGCTGGCATTGATTTAAGTATTCTTTCCCTCTGTCTCTTGGTCTCAGTGATTTATGAAAGCTTTCCCAAAATTCTAACAACAGCTGGATTTCAAGCTTTTCCTGCCTTGCTGTTTGTTCCCATGCATTCAAGGTCAGATTGGACGGGGCTCTGAGCAACCTGATCTAGTTGAAGATGTCCCTGTTCATTGCAGGGGGGTTGGACTAGATGGCCTTTAAAGGTCCCTCCCAACCCAAACTATTCTATGGTTCAATGATTTTCCATTTCAGTAAAATAGTCCTTACTGTGAAGGAGAATTAGGAAAGGTGCTGGGTTCATCTCCCCCAGCATTACGTTCTTGTGAGCATCCTTGAAGCAAGCTACAGCCAGGTAAGCCTAAATGTGACTATAGCACATGCCAAAATAAATCCCATACAGATGCTCATACCCCAAGAAATATTTGTTTCAAACTCACAATCCCCTGTGTATCCTCCATCCTTTACATAAAGTACAATGATGAAGTGTGCAGTACATGTCCACAACTTCATTGTTTGGAAAAGAATTCCAAAGTAAAGGCACTTTATTAGCAGTATTGCAAGTGAAATGTGGTTTAAAACTTACCCAATTCTGTGTTGGGACAGTACAACTGTGGCTATATACTTAAAGCTTAGATTAGCATATGTATTTTCTGTACGCATCTCATGTTCTGTGCTTTGCTTTTCCTTAAGCAGGTCAGTTCACATGGGCTGCGCCTGTTTAAATTTCTTTTTATTGGGGAGCTCAATTCCTACAGCGTCTATTTTGTCTCTTGCTTTGTCTGAAGTCTTGTCTGGTCTAATCTGTTACTGCTGCACCATTACAGTATAACATATTTGTAATATTGTGTAAAAGTGAAATCTAAGTAAAAGACTGTTTATCTCATAACCATAAATGCAAGTTGGATATAGCTAAGGAAAATTCTAAGTTCTATCTTCATATATTTTTTTTTTTTCCATTTGAGAAAGCTTTAGCTAATTGGCATTGAGACAAGTAGTATCTCTTCCTTCCAGATGCTCAAAATTGTTTAGAACATCCTTTCAGAAGACTATTTGCTAGCAGTATGAATTTTCCAGTCCATATTGACTGGGTTTAATTAAATGCAAGTTTCCATTATTTGGTGCTTAAAAACAATTTAGAAAGCAGTTTAAAAGTCATCAGCATTCAGATTGTATTTTTCTTTTTTATTTGTATGAATGCTAAAGAGTCGTATCTCCTAGGTTTAAAAACTAAACTACTTCAGAATTCTAGCAGCAGTAGGGATCAGAAATAAAGTAATTAATAGTAATGCCTTGATGTTGGTCRATTTTTAAGACAATTCTTTAAAAAACCCCCACAACCTTTCTCTATGTCAAGTCTTATTTAAAAAAATGTACAAGCAATAGGATTCTGAGTATTTCAGACTCAGTTTTGGAAAAGAATAATGCAAAGGGAATCTGTGTACTGGATTTCTGGCTTCTAAGCATTAGTTCAGTGCTGAGGGCTGCATTTCCTAGGACATGATAAACTCTTTTCGTATGAAGGGACAGGAGTCATTTGCTGCAAGAAGAAAAAAATCAATGGGGTTACAAGATGTGAAAAGGCCAATAAATAAAGAAAGCTTCAATGGAAGAATTTTTACCCCAAGATGATRCAACACTACTATGCTTGTACATACGTTGTGAGTGAGCTCCAGCTCACACAGCAAAGAGTTGGCTATCATGTCAAAAAGAGTGATGAGGCATCACAAAGAATAAGAAACGAAAGGGAGGTCAGGGAGTCATTCTCTCCCTTCTTCTGCAGCTTATGAATAACCCAGGCCAACATAACTAAAATGGTTATTTAATTTATAGTTCTGCAAACTTGGCATGGGACTTGTATGTAGGCAGTGCTGCCAAGCACTGTTTCCAAGTAAAACACGCTGTCCTTTTGCGAGTTAGTGAGACGTTCTTGGTATTTGTCTCTTACCTTTGTATTCTCACTGTGGCCCAGCAGATCTCTGGTGAAGTGGACATGCAGTATATTGTAATTTAATGTTTGATTTGAGACAAAATTGCCTTACCTTTAAAATTAGTCTAGGCAAGTCCACAAGACTTGTTTCTTAATCATTGATTGCAATTGTGTGAAATGATTACAGAACACAAATACATATAAAAGTGGGCTGAAAGCAAATCGCAGTAGTTAGCTGTGATACCATAAGTAACAAGAGTGCTTGGGAGGCAACAGCATGGTTTGTTTTCTATTCAGCAAACTACCTTGCTGAAAAATATTTTTCAGCCTTATTTTGCTGTAGCGCGTAACATATATCCATTTCTATATATACATATAACTATATACTCTTTTTATTTATGATAAAACATTGCATCCTGCTTCTCTTGCTGGGTTGGAAGCAGCATGCTTCCACCATCATATTCTGTTCAACTGTCAGAAATAATTAAAAACCTAGACCATTTGCAATGTATGTTAAATAGTAAGTTGTATGATATTATTATATTAAATTTTGCTATAAGCTATTCAGTAGGATATATGTTTGCTGAGAATGAGTAAACATTATCATTAACCTCAGAATTTTTATTAACAAGTTCAGAAGAAGAAAGGTCCCACTGATTTCAGTAAAACAGAAATCAATC
The DNA here is from genome assembly GCA_035582835.1 of Phoebastria nigripes. NCBI lineage: Eukaryota > Metazoa > Chordata > Aves > Procellariiformes > Diomedeidae > Phoebastria > Phoebastria nigripes. Next base: position 1,459,513 of record JAYKAV010000167.1, on the reverse strand, counting down.
ATCTCCTTCAAGTATGAACTCCTAGAAAATTCTGAATACTTTAAAGATCTGGAAATGCTATGTTCTCTATCCTCTAGGGATTAGTATGAGCCCATTTCTTCTATATTATAGTAATTTAATGCTGCACATTAAAACCCCTCATCAGCAGTGAATATGGCTTCTTGAACAACCTCACCGGTAACTCATTGTAATACTGCACAGTGTAAATTTTCCCTAAAAAAAACCAAACCCAACGAACTGCACTGGGCTTCAGTTTTCACTGTTTGATTCCATATCCAGGACTGCATATCAGATTACAGAGCAATGCATCAAAGGAGAAGAGCTAGTAACAGACACACTTGAGCGTGTCAGCATTGTACTCAGAACAGACAGTTTCCATCCAGACACGATGCAGTTCAAATGTCAGAAGTAGAAAAAGTCCATAAAGCTACATACGGCACGAGCCATGTCTCTGTCTCTGACCATCTATAGAAAAAGTTGCACATAAAACCAGTTTCCCCAGCACTGCATAGTGCAAAGGTTAATACAAAGAGTATCAGTTCCACCTGCCACAATCCTCATACAACTGCGTAGGTGTACAACATCTTTTGAGCCATTCTCGTATTTCCACTGCTCTGATAAATAAGTGACAAGTTAAAGGCAGTATCTCTTCTCAAGTCTGTCTGATCAGTTTCTATTCCCTGTAAAAATAATGATTAAAAAAAAGTTATCTATATGCAAAAACAGTATAAAACTTGAAACACGAGTAGCAATTACGGTGGAATCAAATCACATACTCATGGTTTATATAGGCTTTCAGCTGCATAGAAACAAAAGAAGTAGTATTCCTTGTGCCCTCCCTCTTTAATGAGTTTCCACATGTTCTAATCACCGAAGAGTTACATAATTACATACTCAAAACATTAGCTGTAAATTAGATAGCCAGCTCATAAAACGGGGAAGTACTATCTTAATTTGTCTTTGTATGCAAAGTATTTGTTTCTACTGTCAGAATGTGAATACTGCCTGGATCTTTTACACGCTCACAAGACCGCTGCTTTGAACTCCCAGTGCTGACAGACACCCATGTTTCTCACTTTACCAACCCTTCCCGTTTTCTAAATACACTTGTAGTTTTTCTACCTACCCATGCCAAAGCGAGGCAAAAACCTTCTCTCAGACCAGACTTGTAAACGTATGACACGTCAATTAGGATGATCTAATACAGATCAATTATTAGAGCAAAACCATGGCTCAGATGCATTTAGGCATTCTTAATACTGGTTCATATTGCTCCAGCATGCTGGTTTATAGCATGGGTGAGTATATAGAACTTACAGTTATAATTTATTGCATGTTATGTATACAAAGTTCAGCTACTTATTCAGGTAAAGGTGTTTAGCAACTCTTTTTGCTGCTACTTCAGCCTATTAGTCAATCCTTCAAGATTCGTAAACCTTTGAAATTAACACATGCTTAAATACATTACCAGGTGACAATCAGGTTTGGGCTTCCAATGACAAGGAATTACAATACAAATTAAAGGAAACTCAACTACACAGATCTTACGTACCTCTTTTAACTACGGCTGAGAAATTATTAACGTTGACCTGACTTCAGTCTCTGTACATAACTTACAAAGATACAGTACCTCTAAGGTGAGAGGAGGAAGTTCAAGCACTTTTTGGTAATAGTGGATTGCCAGGTGCAGTAATCCCAGCTGGTGAAGGCCACGGCCAAGGTTGTAGAAAGACTCTTGACATGGTCCACGCAGGTCCAAGTACCGGTGAAGGAAGGAGAATCCCTGTACACATATTATGCACATCTGTGAATGTTCCCTTTAAGAAGATGGCAGTAAAATACTCTGGAGAACAGGTGTTTAAATGTATCTATTTAAACTTCCGATCTATGCTTCCCCACAAAACCACATGCAAGTTGAAGGCAAAAAATAAGTCACATGGGATTGTTGAGACCATAAAAACTGTGCTCTGTCAGTCTCACTGCCATTGGTAACAATGGGTAGATTTTTTTAATAAATTGAACACACAGTTATTTAGTATAGTGAATTATATATTTAGCAAGCTAGTGCCATAAGTACGTATGTATGTTTATGTAATATACACACAGATAAGACTGGTTCATGTTCGGAAGAGCTGACCACCTTAAAAAACATGCAGCCAAAGGACAGGCTAGAGCAAGATCTTATTTTTCTTAAAAAAAAATCTTTAAAAGATAACCCTCCCTCACTTTTTTTTTTTTTTTTTTTGTAAAGGAGAAAAAAACCCCAAACTGTCATTCCCTTTCCTTCACTCTTTGCCTTGGATAGCGGCAAAAAATGGTTTAATTCTACAACTTTTCAGAATTCTACAAAATTCTGAACTCCATGAAGTACATATCAAAGTATTATTTCTGGAATGCAAGCATATTCTTTTCTTGATCTTGTGCTCCATATAAATGTTTACTCCAATACGAGTTATCAGGGAAATTATCAGTATAGTATTTTATAAAGTGGCCAAAAATAAACATCACTGAATAAGGGCATGAAAAATCCATATATCCTAAGCAGTAGGCGAGAGTTCATGTCCCTTCTTGAAGCCAGTGGATGTTTTACTGCCAAGTCTCCAGCAGAATTTGAAAGGAAACTCATACCCAGCAATTCCAGTGCTATGCTTTAACAAATTTAAAGTCGAAGCACTCTGTGTTATACTTTACTTTATTATTTTGTTATTATATTATTAAAATATATGCTCATATATTTAAACTATATGACTAGCAGAATCCCAGGTATACATAATTTCATTGCCAACCTTAGTCTGAATACCAGCTCCTCCTACGTGGCATGCTGTGGTTCAGACAGAGGAGCAGGACCCAACAGGTACCACGCGCCTATTTGGGTGCTGATGTCCCAGAAGATGTAAAACAGGGCAATGCATAAAGTGACAGTGGAACAAACTAGTCTCATTTACACAGTGGCATGCTGTAAAGCCAGCGAAGTGATTTGTTTCTCATCTGTAGGATGTCGCTGCCTACCAGCTTGGTGTGTTATGGACTCCTCATGACTTGAGGTTCATATGACGCTATAAAGATGAATGGCATTAGACCAGAGCTACCTCCCATACAGAACAAAGGGGAAGACAGAGAGGCATATAGTATTATTTTACATTAAAATGCAGCGTTTCATTTGACACTGAAGGAGCCCTAGGGGAAACTTAGGAGGGACAGATATAGAAGAGGTGAATTCAGAAGGGAAAAATCGAGCACACAACTTTTTCATCCTCTCCCGTGCATTTCATTTTGTTACCACTTCGGAATGTGATGATTCTGTTGTAAACAGAGGACTTTCTTTCTAGGGACCATGTTGGTAATCAGAGAAGATACCTCCTTCAATATAAGGAATTAGTTCAGACACGAGCAGCTAATGATCATAATTTAGGTCACCAGTATGTCACTGTGGTTGAATTATTAATCAGCTACAATAGGAGCAAGAGAAGATGTAAAAATACCAAGTATAGTAAGCAAGAAATGAGAAGAGAGAAAGCAGGGACCTGTATCACCAGAGGGTATGCTCAAGTACGTTATAAAAGGAGAACACAGCAGCCCATGTAAGAAAGGCAGGCTGATTACAGAAGGAAGTGGATAAAAATATTAAAATTAGGCCAAAGTTTGCAAATTCAAAATGTCTTAAGTTGGATACTGACATAATTGGTCTTGTTTTGGCGTAGCTTAGGACCTATAGCTTTTGTCAAAATCAGTGCAAGCTACAGCTTTTCAGCAATTTCAGAAGTCATGAGAGCTCAGGATCCTCACCATATTTTGCTGACTCTGAGCTCAGTGGCCACAGGAATTAAAAGGCATTTCAAGTCAATGAAAATACTTGGTGGAGAGTAGAGGAAATTACTTTCAAGATTCTGTTTGGGAATAATCAGCCTGTGGTTTGTAACTGAATCTGGCAGATGAAAGAAAAATGTGAATAAGGAAGCTGAAAAATTGAGGGTAGCCTAAACTGGAGTGCACAAGATCTTTACACAGGGAGCTACAAGAGGCACCTAAAAGGGGGAAGAGAAAAGGAAGACGGAAAAAAAAAGTCTGTAAAGTTTGCTTCAACAATGCAGTTTATGAGACATGTCTATGAAGGGCACGTGGCGTAGATTCTACTCTACAGCACTTCTTCAGAGCAAGGCAGGGCAAGAAGAAAAATTGGGAAGCAAATCCAGACTACAGCCATCAAGACTGAAATTAGTAATATTTTCACAACCAGTTGGCAGCTGCTAACATCTATGTGAGTAATCACTGTATACACACAGCAGAACAAGCGACATTTAACTAAAAGGAGAGGAGTTTCAGATGGGTATAACCATAGTTCAAGAGCATACTCATCTGTGTTCATGTTTTGCCACTTCCCTCTTTTGAAATACCGTATTAATTATGAAAAGTTATTTAAACAGAGTATGTTGTAGCCGTAACTGTCTGCAAGATAGAAAGCCAGGAATCACTACAGGTAAAAATAATCACGCTAACTCACCTGTACTAGAAGAGCATGCCTTTTCAACACGTATTTCTGAGAAGCCATGTGGATGAAAGTCAAGCCAATACAAAGACTGTACAGAGGTTCATCTGGGTTTGCACGAAAGGCTTGCACATACTGTCCTAAAAGCAAATAATTGAATCAGGATGTTTGTTGTGAAAAGCCTTTCTTAAGAATTTAAGGGCAAAAAAGAAAATCTTCAAATCAGAAGTGTGAACTAAGAAAAGAAACAGTTTAATATACCTACACCAAAATACACAGGAAAAAACATGAAAGAAAACTTTCTATTTTCAGCACTGCTTGGATTCTGAAGGAAAAATGCGAACTGTGATGTAAAAACATAAGCAGAAAAGAATCAGACACAGAAGGCAAGCAAGGTCCCTGCTGGGATTTATATCCTGAAGGCCACACAGTGGCCAAAGTGTGACGTTTGGAGGGCTTGACTGAAAGCAGTAGGGTTACTTCAAAGGCCTGCTTAAAGTGTCCAACCAACTTTATTTGCTGTTTAAATTGGTCTGTTTCTGTCCTTATTCTTTATTATCATTAGCCTTCAATTATCTTTGCAAGTTAGTTATATTTGCAACGTGTGCTAAACTTGAAACATACCAGCTTAATTTTTATTAGCAAAACTCTAGCGGTTTTGATTTGCGTACAAAATAATTAAAAGCACCAGACTAACACTGTGAAGCCACCTATAATTTTCTGATGTATGAAAAAAATTATTTTAATAAATCTTTCTCTGGAAAAAAACATTCACTTGTTTTATTTGTTAATATTAGAACATTAATGACATTACCAAGAGCATGCTTGAAACTGCCAGATACAAACGCATTATGCCCGTTTAGGACACACAATGCGTGATTATCAGGATTTTTCAGCATTAAGCGGAGACAAAAGCGATGGTGACGGACATCCTGAGATTGCATAGTAACTTGATTGAATATGTTCCATAGCTGAGGTTTATTGACATTTTCCATTACCATGATTCTACAGAATGAAAAGTATACAAGAAATTAGTAAACGCTATAGTAAATACTGTATCTACAATAGAACCTCAACACTTAAGGGAAGATAACAAAGAAGAGACACTCAAGGAGCAGGTCAGTGACTGAGGCAAAGTTGAGAGTGAAAGACAGAGCCAATGGCTCTGGCCAAATCAACCAACCTACTGCATTATGCATTTTTTTGAATCAAAGGCTGTCAGAAAGCTCCTTTAGTTTCAACAGCCTTATCTGTTTTAGCAAAAGCTGGAAAGCATCAGCCTGCCTCCTTTAGCGATATTTTCAGCAGTGTGACTACAGCCTCAGTGGAAGCAATTACAGAACAGACCGCTCTACCTTCTCAGTACCCCACCTGATATAGTTGTATGCTTTTCTGAAGTTCTTGTCCAGAATTGCAGCAGAGAGCCCAAAGTATTCCAGCTCCTTGCGCTTTTGTCTATCATCATAAAATGAATAATACTCCAATGAGGAATCCACTAGTAGCTCTGCCTCCTTGTACCGGGAGAGGTCACACAAGGAATATATAGCCTTCAGGAGGAGGTTCCACCAGTCATCTTTTGTCAGAACACTCGTGAGAACAGCAAAAATTGCTAAAAATATTGAAGTCAGTAAGTTGAGAAAATTAAAACAAGAGCGCTAAACTCTTAAAAAAAAAGGTGCATACCTCAAACTGATCTTTTAAAAAGCATCTCAGCATTAACAGGTAAAATAAAGATAAAATATTTACTTTTTTCAGTTTAAGTGCAGTTTGTAAAACACCAGCAAAAAACCAGTCAAAAGTTGGGAACAAATGGCAAGAAATACACACAGTTCAAGTTGCAAACATACTACAGGAATGCATTCAAGTTACTCTTCCTAATCTACCAAACAGTGCTTAAGAATGTGTAGTCTGGCTCAACCAAGTCTGGGCCAGTTAAAAAAAATCACATCACTTTTAAAACATGTATTTCTATTATGTTCTAGATTTGCATGTATTGTATCTGCACTGAGGAGAATGTTGGACCATGTGATCCCTAGAGGTCCTTCTCAATCTGAATTATTCTGTAATTTTACTATTTTTCTCTGAATGGGGATTGTTCCCTTAAGTTACATTATCTTCATTTTTGCTGCCTTCTTTGCTCTAGAAATAAAGCAATGTTAACATGAACTGCATGGATTTAGCATGCAAAATAGTAACATTTCATTTTTCAGTACTACGGAGTTCATCTTGTTGCTTTGTTTTTAATAAACGTTTGTTACCTTTCGCATCGCAATTTGCTGTCTCTTGGTCGTCATTGTCAGAAATTTTATCCCTTGACACCTTAATAAGATAGAGGTGTCTCTCTCCCGATTTGGAACTAGATATCAAACACACCTGAGCTCTGCTCATTGCTACCTAGAAACAAATTTAAGGGCAGCATTTCAGATTACATTAATACATCCTATGACAAAGGCAGCTTTATGGCCAATCCCTCTTGCTCACGTTGCATGCCGAAACAGCCCGCAACTTAGAAACGCCACAAGAGAGCAAGATCGTGAGACAGAACGTTCCCAAGAGGAGTATTATCTCTGCATTGCCTCAGGCTCCAGTGCAAACTGGGCTATGCGAAAGAAAGACACAAACTCTTTAAATGACTTTAAAGACTTCTCCTGGGATTGGAACACCCCTGTATATATTGAAATCAAAACTATTTGCATAGAGGCATAAAAAGAACAATGCCTTTCTGTATCAGTTCCAGAAATATGTGGATAGTCAGCTATTCAATCAGTGTAATACAATAGTAATGGCTCTGACCAGATGGACAAAATTGAGGTCTAAATATTCCCCTCCCTCACTCCCTATTTAAAAACAAACAAAACCCAATTAACACAAAACCACCACCACTGTATTTACTGGCTAAACAAATTCTTCTTTGGTCATTTTATCACAAGAAAATATTAAAAAAAAATTTAAGAAATTCAAAAGAAAATTGTTGACATAGAAGCCAGTATCAACACTTCAAGAAAGCACTATGCTGACCGCTAAAAAAGTAAGAAGCAGCTTTAGTATTCAGTGTGTTCTATGTACACCGAGAAACAGGGAGTTGAAGTCACTGTATTAAGAATTATACACACAAGTGGGCCTCTCTTCTGAACACTACAGGCAGGAACACCAGTATTACAGGCTCCCTGCAAGATTATTATCTAACAAAATTATGAAACCATTTGCATATAAAAACCACTAGCTTTCCTCCTGAGTTTGTTTGTCACTTGTCTTAACCCAACTCAGAGCTGTCCAATTTCTTAAAGTGTAGCTGGAAAGATTGGCTTACCTTCAACAGCATTGCCAGCATTGTAAGTAAAGTGTCTATGTAACCATACATTTTGCCTTGGGAATACAACAGTGTCGAACGGTGGAGGAGTAGCTTTAATTCCTAGATAATATTGAACATTATTATTCAACCTCTTGCACAGAGAGTGAGTATATAAAACTAACAATTTTGACTCAATACAGTACTAATAGGACTGTAAAAGCTTCTAGAAAGCTGTAAGAATCTTAGCAGCAGCAGGTAAGATGTCCCTAAACTGCCCTGCAGTAGTTACTGTTTCAAATTCTCAAGTTTCAGAGAAATTCAGCCTCTTACCTATAGTGAAGGTGCTGCCAGAGAGGGGATATAGAACCTTTGCTACGCCACCAGTTACAAACAATAGAGGCCAAACCATGTAGCTCGTGCGTAGCAACTGCTGATCAACTTGATGCAAAGTGATTGGCATCAAGACTGGTTCTTGGTGGCCAAGAGCTTGTACATCACACAAAAGTAATCAGGTGGGACATGGGAAATACTGATAAAATGGTCAGGGAGAAAGAGCCATGAGGACTCATCCCTGATACTCTGTAATGAATCATTCGCTGTGCTCTGAAGGCTCACCATGCTGTAGATAAGTAAGTCTCAATCCCTGGTCCTATATAGTTGACATCTTTGACCACTGCCATAGCTTAGCAGAATAATATATCCTAAACTGGAAGCAGAGAACACTTTACCCACCTGCTGGGCAGCGTTAGCGTCCTGAGCCAGTGTATCTGGATCATACATTGGTTCCAGAGCCTCCAGAGCTTTTTCGGGTCGGCCCAGCTGCTGCTGAAGTGTTGAAAGTGAGATTCTTGCATCCAGGTGCAACGGAGCAAGATCAACAACTTTGGCATAGCTCTCTGCGGCACACTCCATGTGTCCCAAAGCCTTCAAGCACTCTAGAAATACCATAAACAACACAATACACTTAAATGGCAGAAAAAGATTTCAAAGCTTGCAAAATAGTTAATATACTTTTCAGATACTTTTTCAGTTAAAACCACCCAAAACATGTATTATTAAAGTGAAAATATTCAGAAATATGTACTGATGCATCCACAGTTTCACTTAAAGCATCATCGGTTGACACAAGATGGAATGCAGAATAGATGCTGTTTCACTTACATGAAAATAAAGTATTTTTAGCTGAAGTAAATTTCAATCTATATGAAGAACACAAAAATGCTCCATGACAGGGTTGTCATAATAAACTCCAATTATAGTTTTGCAAATACCAATTATCGTTCAACATGTGATCTTAGATAAAGGTCCCTGGAAATGCTCAGTATTGTATTATCACCTCCCAGTACCACGTGTTCAGCAGTCCTGCTTCTTCTCACCCGCGTGCCGAAGCCAGACAACAGCCAAGTTGTATCGTTCTGAACAGACAAGGGAACTCAAGAGAGGCAGTGCTGAGTTGTATTCTCCAACATCCAGAAACGCCTCTGCGACGTCCAAATACAAGTCACCCATTTCTTCTGGATTTTGTTCCACCAGAGTGGTCAAAAGAGGCTTTAAAAAAACCACAGAAAACACTAAAAGCACAAATAACCAACGTGAACATTTCTTTAGGGTATGCTTATTGGAAGCTTACGTTTTTATGCTATGATTTTTATTCTATTGCATTCTGAACTACACTTCCTTTATTTAAATGTCAGTTTAAAAGTGAAAAATAAAGAAAGACCTGAATTTCAGAATTCCTGAAAAAGCCACATTTTTCTATTCTAGACATTTCACATCCTACCCATCCATACATTTCACATCCAATGGGTGAAAGTGCTCATCAGTGAGGAGTGCTCTTTATCAAAGAACAGTCTTCAGATTTAGTAGGGCTTTAAAACAAAGCGAAGATGTGTTCCTTAGTGTTCAACAACTTTGCAATGTGGTCCTGGGCCTGTCACAGCGCATAGGTTGTGATTTACTGTGCTTTAGTAATATTTCCACTGGAGGCATAATTCATAAGGGCAAAAATAGTATTTCTGCTATTACAGGTTTGCTAGGTTTCTCTCTTGGAGTGGGAGGGAAGCAAAAAGAACCTCCGCAGCTCTCTCAACAACCTCAGTCATACGAAGACAGGAAAAATTACTTGCTTTGGTAATTTATTAGAACATCCCCCAACTTCTGAGTTGGTTTCTACTTACATTGAGCGGCTCTAGGATGTTCAGGTGAACCAAGCACACCATCAGCTTGACCGTGATGTCTATGGGAACGCCCTCAGGTATGCAGCAGCTGACCTTCTCCACAGCTGTGAGAAGATACACAATTTCTTTCTGAACCCACAGCCTTTAACAAGCACTTCATAAGCCCCACATCCCCTCCAGGCCATGTTCAGCTCCAATGAAGAAAATATATTCTCATTGACTCTAGCAAATGTTGGTGTAGGCCTGCCCTCTCCCTTTCTTCTGTATCTTTCCTGATAGTTGGAACAACTTCTTCCTACAATCTCTGATCCTAGTAATTTCATCTGAAGTATCAAGTGCTGTCAGTCTGCATTGACTTCAACAGCAGGATCCCGTAGGATGTGCTTAGAGTCTTTGCCCTCTTAAGATGCGCTTGCTTCATAAAGCTTTCCTTTAGCAATTTATGCACCTGTACCCTCTTCTCCTTGCTTTCTGAAGGAAATACCCTCTATTAAGCTATTTGTTCTTATTAAGCTAAGCCCTGTGTATCGGGGATCTGGCTGTATACACTGTTAAACACAGTTAAGTACAGAATTTTACACATTTGACAATGCAAACACGAGACAAAGTAGTTACCCATGACAATGCTAGCAAATTACAGGTCATAGAGTAAAACTCCATTACTATATTTCCTTCACATGCAGTCATGACACCTCCTTAACTACCCTGTTTAAGTTCTCCTTCACCTTAATTCTTACACCAGACATTCAAAGGGTGATTGCTATAAACTGAGAAAACTGTGATTTCCAACATAAGGCTTCCCTATTACCTTCTACATTCACATCCAATTACTGCAAATCACAACATGCAGATTAATTCATCATTCTCTGAACATCTTAACTCCCAGCACGAGAGTAACTATTCACCTACCGATAAATTCTTACAAAATGAAAAATTTTCTTTTCAAAGTGGGTAAGCCCTGGGAGAATGCTTTTGGCTTTGGTGGCTGGCTGGGTTAGAAGTAAGTTCTGAGTAAGGAAGACAGTACACAAGAAGTCTTTTCTGGATCAAGCCCTATTTCTCTGCTGTTAGAAATCTTTCCCAATTTTTATATGATTGCAACCTGGTTCCTGAGCATATGACCAGTTCATAGACTTGTATAAAATTCAAAAATTAAATTACTTACCTGCAGCACTGGATTCAGCAACTGGATGACTTTGATCGTCAGTCACTGCCTCCTGGCTTTCCTGAGTTTCTACCACTGCCCCTGTATCTTTTTAAAAAGATTAACAGATTACTCTAGTAGCACCAGCTAAGCCAAAAGTTACTCGATTTTGAATCCATACTTGATTGGTAGCTTACTCTGAAAAGTGGACTTTTTTTTTTTTTTTTTTTTTTTTTGAAGGACAGCAGAGCAGGAAGCATTCAAAAAAGTTATAAAGCAACAGAGGACAGGGAACCAAGCTCTTGGGTAGTTTAGAAGCTTTGTCTTATGAAATTAACACAACCCAGGTAACTTGGCAACACTGTGTTTTAATTCCTAGACTCATTATAGTTTTGCTTCTTATAAATTATCTGTTAAAAGTCTCTATCAGGACAGTTGTTGATTGGTCAACTGTATTTTTACCTGGTCCATTAAAGCAAAAAGCCAACAGAAGTACCTTATACTACATTGGGTTTGGACCGGATGGCTGAAACAACCAACAAGTTCAATCATAGAACAGACTGTCTGCTTATGGAGTTGGCATGCTGTCATCATTCTACAGCCCAAACAAACATTTTCAGACTCAAGCGATGACTTTCCCGAAGCAGGTTTCTCAAAGACGACCTATTTTATTCAATTACAAGCTAATATCCCTAGATTTCTACATACCAAAACATTTAAATGTTTAATAACAGAAGTAGGATTGATGAAGAATATTATTCTCAGGTCAAAGGTTGATATGCTTGAGTATAGATGCCACTAAACTGATCTAATTTTTTTTCAGAAGCTATTTAGCTGGCAGAAATAACTGGCCTGATGTGAACACTCCGAGGAATGTTTAGAACTTTAAAAGGCCTCCAGTTGCCTACAGAGCAGTCCTTGTCCTTAATGAGTCAGCAGGGCTAATTGGACATCAGAGTAACTCCTTATAGAAAGCTGAGGTCATGCCATGTAACTCATTAAAAACACTGAAAAGTTTCAAAAGAGAAAAGCCTGTCAACATGCATCAAAATATACCTATGAGTTGAAAAGCTGATGGAAAGAAAGATGTTATATTAGATGAACAGCAGGGTCATACTAACCGCCTGTTAGCTACCTACCTTTTTTCTCCTTGGTTGGACTTTTTTCTGATACTTTCTTTTCAAGTACAATTCCTGCAAAATCTGTAATAACCTAAAACAGACGAGTAACTCGGATCATTTTAAAGATTTAAAGGATATATGGAGTAACCAGCCCACATGGCAGTTGTTTTAGACATCACAAAAGTTATCAGAAGAAAAGCTGCATTCATTTCACATGGGGTTAGTTGACTAGTATTGAGTTTGATCAACTTATGTCTTTGTCCACTATTTTTGGACTACTTAGATGCTTATAAATTATTAGTCGTAACACARGTATGCCAGACAAAGCACTACAGTCTGCATTTGAACCATTAGACCATTCAGTGTCACCCTTTTAACCTTCAACTTAGAGAATGCCCCTTGCTGGTAGTACTCACAAAACCAGCTCGCAGGTCTTCACTGGCTACTAAGATTATGGCAATTGTAGAGAAGGAGAGGAAGGATCCCAAAATTTTAAACCTGGAACAGCATACAAGTCTATCAGCCCCCAACTTATTAAATCAAGCCATTAACTTCAATGCTAGTTACTACAGAACTAATAGCAAGCAATCTGTATCTGATCAGCTCTATCACTATAGAAACATGACCATATTTAAGCACTACAGGAATATAAACTGTCCATCCTGACTGGCAAAGAGGTGCTGAACATGATACAGAAATGCATTTAATTCTCCATACCGCCAACGCTTTGTCATACTGTTTGGAAGAAATATATAGTTCAGCTGCAATGTTAACATCTTCCATGGAGACAAGGCTCTGGTGTTTAGTAAAGGCTTCTTCTATTATCTCAATAGCAGAGGTCACATCATTGGCTTCATAGTAACTCCTATAAAACACAGACACAAGATACTAAGTATTTGAGATAACTGACAATATGTACTTTGAACACTAGCAAAAGGATTTTCGTATTTCTTTTATTTTTGCCTATTAGCAAATATTTTCATTAGCAAGAGAAAGTTACAAAAGACAGTGAGAAAGGGGGGGGAGGTTTCTTTCCTTACAACTGTTGACAATTTTTATGTATTTCAAATAATTACCATTTTTTCTCCCCTGTATGTTAGGACATTACTGGAGTTTTCATCACAATATCCGCCACCTCGAGCCAGGTATCAATAATGTATCACATTAACCTGGTTTCAGAAAAACCTTTGATAATAATATTGTTACAATACACATCCTTGCATTTTTTTGGTGCATTTCACAACCACGAAGATCGAAAGACTTAAACTGTTTGGAAACAGGCTAATAACAGCTTTCTACAAGTTATGCATGGGAAAGCTGAGATATAGAATCACAGAATCATTTAGGTTGGAAAAGACCTTTAAGATCATCGAGGCCAACTGTTAACCTAACACTGCCAAGTCCACCACTAAACCACATCCCTAAGCACCACGTCTACGTGTTTTTTAAGTACCTCCAGGGATGGTGACTCAACCACTTCCCTGGGCAGCCTGTTCTAATGCTTGACAACCCTTTCGGCGAAGAAATTTTTCCTAATATCCCATCTAAACCTCCCCTGGTGCAACTTGAGGCCGTTTCCTCTCGTCCTATCGCTAGTTACTTGGGAGAAGAGACCAAGACCCACCTCGCTGCAACCTCCTTTCAGGTAGTTGTAGAGGGCGATAAGGTCTCCCCTGAGCCTCCTCTTCTCCAGACTAAACAGTCCCAGTTCCCTCAGCCGCTCCTCATAAGACTTGTYCTCCAGACCCTTCACCAGCTTCGTTGCCCTCCTCTGGACACGCTCCAGCACCTCAATGTCCTTCTTGTAGTGAGGGGCCCAAAACTGAACACAGTATTCCAGGTGCAGCCTCACCAGCGCCGAGTACAGGGGGACGATCACTTCCCTACTCCTGCTGGTCACGCTATTTCTGATACAGGCCAGGATGCTGTTGGCCTTCTTGGCCACCTGGGCACACTGCCGGCTCATGTTCAGCCAGTTGTCAACCAGCACCCCCAGGTCCTTTTCCGACAGGCAGCTTTCCAGCCACTCTTCCCCCAGCCTGTAGCGTTGCATGGGGTTGTTGTGACCCAAGTGCAGGACCCGGCATTGAGCCTTGTTGAACCTCATACAATTGGCCTAAAGCAGCTAAACAACTTACTAAAAACTACGATGAGAGCTACACACTTTAACCACAAGCCTTCTCTGTCTCAGGCAAGCTTCTATGACTTGATCTGCTGTCACTAGCAGAAAAGGGGAGGAGGCAGATTTCTACTTGCTCCAGAAACAAATCACAAATGACATATAAACTATATTCTGTTGCAGATTGTTTGTATTTCAGATTGAATACTTTTTTTCATTCAGATTTGCTGGCAATAAGTTTCCAGGTCTCTAGTGATATTATATAGATTAAAAATGTCCTGCATTTGTATGTAATTGTATACTATTGGCATTTTTCCAGTAATCAGTATTTGTATTTTATTCTCTTACTCTAAGAAAATGCAACACTTCTAAGATGATGCATTGATCCTACACAGGATAATTCCCACACGTCAGGCTTTTGAAACATCACAGTAGTTGGGGGGTGCATGCTTGTGTGGGGGTCACCCCCAGCAGAAACACCGGCATTCCTTGACTTCAGCTACATACCCAGCTTGATCAGCTGCAGAGCTTATTAATACCAGCTTTTGAGAAACTCTGGAAAACCAAATCACAATATTTTTAAATCCAACTTACTTTGCCATGTCTCTAGCCAACTGCATAAAGCGCTCTCCATCAGAGGGAGACAGGAGATTCAAAATACGCCTGTACCCATCCATAGCCATCTTATGTTCCCCCAACTGTTCATACAGGCTTGATCTCTCCCATAGATAACGCACATTGGTTGGGTCATATTTCAGAGCTACAAGAAAAAGCATATTAGTAGCCTAGTTTAGGAAAAGGCAACAATGGATTTCACATTCATTTCCCTGACTAGATGAATGTTAACAGACACGCACAAGGCTTTTGTAAGAAAAGGACATCCTATATTAAAGATTCATTAATCTTTTACCAAAGTCCAGACAGAGGTACCAAAATCCTAGCAAACTGCAGCAAACCAAATTAGAAAGCAGAAGAAAACAAAATGACTGCCATTAGCACCTAACATTTATTTTAAACTATTCAAATGGTTGCTACGCTACCTTTTGTGTAACAAAAAACAGCCTGTTTAATATTGTCCTGTTCCAGTGACATTTCTGCTAGTCTAACCCATTCCTCAGTATCACTAGGATTTAAGTGAGCTGCAATCAGTTCAAACTGTAATGACTTCTCCATATCACCCTGGTCTTCATAGATCATGGCAAGAGTGGAAAATGGCTCATGAGCAAGAGGAGCTGTGGAAAGACAAAAAGAATGATTAAGAACTATTGTTTTAAAACCACCTTGAAAACAAATAACTTGCCTTTCTGCAAACAACAGGTATCAGAATTATATGAAACATCAACATTGCTCTGTTTAAATTCAGAAAAAACGTGCAGACAAGCTTCCAATTCCTTTTTATAAATTATTAAACAGCCTGACTGAATCTAACAACAACCATTTATAGCGTTATTCTACATTGTAAGTCATGCTGATGTTTATACCTTGGTTCTACAAAGACAATAAAAGCAGACTGTGTAAAGCTAAGCAAAGGCCCAGGCCTCTGCAGAATTAGGGTGCTAGTTTCTTTTTATAAGCAAAACAATCAAGGAAATGCACTACATAGTCTTAATTCCACACTACTTACACAGTGACTTCCCTCGTACTGAGTATTTTCATCATCAGTGAAGCCACACTAAATTTTCCTGATGCACATGGCAATTTCACCCCATCCTTAAAGCCAAAAAGTTTTACCATTCTAACATACCTTGTCGAATGATTTCCATGCACATTAGAATAGCCTCCTCACGCTCTCCTCGAGCAAACCTGATGTTGGCCTCTCCCATCAGACCCCTCAAGGCACGAGGAAGTTTGCTGCGAGGTCTTTTCTCCTAAATGGAAAAGGGATATTATTTCTACTGAGGATTCAGTTGCGCCCAAATTCAGGAGACATCAGTCACACTTGTGCTTAACACAACCTAATCACAAGTTATTCAAGTACTAGCAATATTAAAATGACTGACCAAAATATTTGCTAATTTTCATAACTCAGAGTAACAGAGTAACTCAGATATCTAATACAAACAGAATCCAAACACTGGAAAAACGCATTTCATTGGTTTTGAAGTTTTCAAATGGTAATCTACAGTAATTTTTTAAAAAACAAAGACAGGCGACACCAACATACGCAGAGGTATCCTACATGGAGTTATTTTCAGGCAAGTTTCTTAGCAAGTAGCTAAAATCACACAAACTGGCATTTATGCACGATGCTTCAGGAGATACAGGGAAGTTACATGGAAGTTTAAATACTTGCTTTCATCATTTTCTTGGTCTCTCGATTAAGTACCATCTCCAACACAAAAACATCTCCAGCTGTGGGTTGCTCAGTAGTTTCTTCTTCCTCTTCTTCTTCTTCCTCTTCCTCTTCGTCGTCCTCCTCCTCTTCATTTTCCCCAAGCATGGATGCAAAGACCCGATGAACAGATTTACTGACGCCATCTGAAGTTTCTCCTGGTTGAGAAAGAAGCAAAAAAGGTTTATGATATAATCAAGAGTACACGCCGCTTATCAGGACAAGTGCAGAGAAAACGGAATTCTTCATAATTAGTGGCCCACTTGAAACAGCTATTCTATAAGAAAAAGCCCTGCAGAAATGCAGAAAAACTATTAACAACCTCTTTGGTTTTAAAACTCTGCATTATTCATCACCAGTGCTTAGTATACCCCAGCCTCTAACATTTTTTGGATATTTGAAACGAAAGCATGGAGGAATACACWGAACAAAGCAACAGTTTATTCAACATTTTTCTCAATCCATACAAGAGAAGCATATTAAGCAACTTTTAAGCACTGAACTGGTCAGATGGAGTAAAGCTTTTCAGCTGAAGAGGCTAAGTGAGCAGACAATTATACTAAACAATAATGCAGCAACCAATTTTTAGAAGGAATTTAAAACAAGATCTTGTAACCATTCTATCCATACCAAAAGTACCTTTTAACGTGTGTGAATGCAAAATCTGGATCATTCACATTTCTCCAGAAAAAGCAATAACAAAATTCTTTAAAATAAATAAGAATATGATGCTACCTATCCAAAATAAATATGCCTAAAGCATATAATTTTAAAAATTTTCACATTTTTGAATTACAACTTTTCATTACTAAGTTAGCCCAGGGTTATAACCACCCACAAGTCTATATCTATGCAAAATATCAAAATATGTAGTGTCAAAGGTTTCAGCTGGGGGATTGGGCAACTAAAGATTTGATAAAAGAATAATCACAGTATCAAGTTGGGACTGAAAAATAGATCTATCATGTATTGCCTACATACAAGAGGGAATTGGGTACTACACCTGAGTTTATGGGGTTTTTTTGGTTATTTTTTTTCTGACTTGGATATATTTGGTTATTTTTATTCTGACTTGGATATTAAGCATCTAAAACTCAAGACTTTTCTTCCTCCCCATCTGAAAAAAAAAAATTATTAATTTAATTTCCCTTTTATTTCAGTCTCTTTGGCTGCAGGAATCATCTGAAGATTGTAGCAGATTAGCTCTGAAGATTTGTGTATCAAACGGGATTTTAACAATGACCTTTTCTAACATTTTTCTTCTGAATATCCTAAGTCTGATTCTAATAGCAACTCTTCAAATAGTGATAAATATTACCAATGCTTCCTTAATTCTGACTGCTCTTGAGACTTCTGTGTTCTCTGTAGTAAGAGCAGAAGTAACATTATCACACAAATCTATCAGGATATGTTTTTTCTTAGATAAAGATGACGTGCATGAAAAAACATGTAACAGACTGGGTGGAATACAGAGCAGAAAAGAGCAGCTTGGAAATATTTCAGCAAAATTGGCAAAAAGAAGGGGTCAATAAGGAACCACAGATATCTGGCTCCAACCACACTGCCAGTGTTCATCTTCTGTCCTTCTAGGATGAGGTCTGGCCATACTTTCAAAATCGAGGCACCACTGACGCACATTTTAGGTGAGACAATTTAAGGCTTATTTTTGAAATTTAAGAAAAGAAAAAAAAAAAAACCAAACCAAACAGAATGATGAGGATTTGCAGAGAAAGTAGCAAGAGGAGTCTAAGAACCAACACAGAGAGATCAAAAATTGCACTTTGCTATCTCACAGCATTGGCAATCCCACAAGAATATGCCCTGACCGGTGCATGGAGTACAGCTTCTGAAGAGAAGGTGTCTGAAACAGACTGCAGGACTCTAAATCCCACGCTCAAATCCAGAACCTGAGGCATGGGATCAACAAGCACTGATCCAAACTAAAGAGAGAAGCGCTGCTCCTACCACTGCCTGCAAGTCATAGAATCATAAAGGTTGGAAAAGACCTTTAAGATCATTGAGGCCAACCGTCAACCCAACACCACCATGCCCACTAAACCATGTYCCTAAGCACCTCATCTACACGTCTTTTAAATACTTCCAGGGATGGTGACTCCACCACTTCCCTGGGCAGCCTGTTCTAATGCTTGACAACCCTTTCGGCGAAGAAATTTTTCCTAACATCCAACCTAAACCTCCCCTGGCGCAACTTGAGGCCGTTTCCTCTCGTCCTATCGCTAGTTACTTGGGAGAAGAGACCGACCCCCACCTCGCTACAACCTCCTTTCAGGTAGTTGTTGAGAGCGATAAGGTCTCCCCTGAGCCTCCTCTTCTCCAGACTAA
>JAYKAV010000167.1:1410052-1440263 GCA_035582835.1 Phoebastria nigripes | reverse complement strand
CAGGCAGCTTTCCAGCCACTCTTCCCCCAGCCTGTAGCGTTGCATGGGGTTGTTGTGACCCAAGTGCAGGACCCAGCACTTGGCCTTGTTAAACCTCATACAATTGGCCTCAGCCCATTGATCCAGCCTGTCCTTTCACTATGTAGGAACCCCAAGGAAGTTAAGCTTATTTTGCTGAGGCACCTAAGGAGATACTACCATCCCAGTAACGGCACAAAGAAAGCCAGCCAGGCAATCTGTAGCTAGGAATATCCAGCAGAAAATAAGGAGAGAAATAAATGTAGGCACTCTAAACAGGCCAAAGGATAACTGAGCAGGAGAAAAAACACAGAGAAAAAAAGGAACTCCTCTTTTTAGCTATTTTATTTCACTTTGGATGACRATGGAAGAAGGTAACACTCACACAGTAGAATCAAATATTCTGAAACATTCAAGTCTCAGCAGAAGACTAGCAAAGAGATTAACAGAAAAAAGGCCAAAACAAAACAGAAAGAAGACTTTTTGAGACAAGTTAAAAACTTCAAATTATTTGTAACTTTAGAGAGAGTAAATAGAGACCACGTGGTTAAGAAGCCAGGAGGGGAAAAATGAAGGGTTTCCCAGAAAAAGATGGCCAATTGGCCAGATCCAGMCCCTTAAAAATATTGAACAAAGTTAAAACCCTGGCTATGACTCGGAACATCCTACAAAGATACACATTTTAACAATGCGCTTCAATACCCACAGGTTCAAAAGAAGCAGCCAGGTATTTATAAAAAGTCAGCTATCAAAGAGCAAATGCTTTCAATGACCTTTTAAATACATTTTTCACTGAAATTATCATGTTAACATTTACCGTCAGTTTCATCCTGACTTTGGGATTTCCCGGATGCTTTTCTGGATGAAGATGGAGCCTCTACATCTTCGGCATTTTCCTCAGCAGACGCATTTTCGCCATCCTACGCACACCACCAATATTAGTTATCAGCTTCATAACATGACTCATTCCTATTTCCCCTAGTATTTACAATTAGCATTTAGACTACGGGTTTCCAGCTTTTGCACTGCTAGTGAAACAGGTGGAATAAGCGCTATATTTTTAAATGAACAAAACCCAGCATTACTTGCTTTCAAGACATTTATATTTTTATCAATGTGAGGTGACTCAGATGGTGACTGTTCACATTACTTTTGACTGAAGAGATTAGTCCATTGCTTATTTGGCATTACAGGGAGGTAAGATGACATGGTTGACTGTATTAAAAACAAAGTTACAAGTGTGTGACAAATCCTTTTAGAAGCCTGCCTTTTTAAACACCAAATGAAATAATCAAAATAGCACTTGTTAATCCAGTAAAAAGGCTGCCCTAGGATATCACCTGTCCTTCCATGACAGCTGAGTTCTGCTGAATTTGCTCTCTGAAGACGAGGAAATACAGAAATTCAGTTCCATTTTGACATAAAGATGGCAAAGTTAAAGTTAACTACAACACTCCACTCAAGCATACAGAATTTCTCAGAATACCTCCACATGCTTACTTTTAGACACAAAGCTGTGTCTCTCCGTATTTATTGCTGCCAAGAAGCCACAACGATTACCAAAAGGAGTCAAACTGGATCTCTTCCTTAGATCTCACCCAGAAGATGGTGGGGGAGCGGTAGCAGTATACGCTGGATGATTTTGTATCAAAACCTGCTTCCGCTCATTGATCCAGCCTAAAGAAGGAATTAATTATGGCGCCTGAAGGCAACTGCCACTAGCTTTTGCCAGGACACAAGCCACACTGGCATGAACCCAAATGCTGCGTTCTGCACGTCTGACAGGTGTACGCTCCCCTGAACAACTTGCTCTACCAGTACCCAATGACCCTTACAAATTAAAGTTAGTTTCTCGTAATTTTTGCACAGAAATTAACAATTACGTAGACATAATCAACAGCTGAGCACAGCAGCCCCCAACAGAAGCCCACACGCACACAGAGAGGCAGCCACGCTGCTCCTGAAGCGGTCCGTGCCCTGCCAGCTGCCGGCATGGAGGGAGCGGGCCGGCCGGGCCGGGCCGTGGGGCTGTCAGGCGGGGCAGACTCACCTTCTCGCGGCTCTTGCGCTCCTCCCGCCGCCGCTCGAACTCCTCGAAGGAGATCTTCCCCTCCAGGTAATCGATCAGCTCCGGGCTGAAGCCCGACATCGCGCCGGCACCCGCCGGGAGCGGGAGCAGCCGCAGGGGAACCTTGCTCAGGAAAGGACGCGGGTCCCTCCAGTTATGGCGCCCGCCCCGCCCCGCGCCCTCACGCACGAGTTCCGCCCCGCCACAGCCCGACCCGGCGCTGCTGCCTCGGGGCGGGGGAAGCATCGCCCCTCGGAGCGGGCAGCCGGCGTGGTTTGGGCTGGAGGGTCTGCTGAGCCCGGGGGGCTGCGGGGAGCCGCGGCGGTAGGCGCTGCCGCTGTGCTTGCTGCCTCGGAGGGGCCAGCGGCGAAAGGGCGCGAGGCAAGCTCCTCCATGACCGACCTCACTGTAGGTGTTAGCTTATCTTTTATTTCCCCAGAAATGCGTGTCGTTTTTACGTGAGAAGGGTTCCTTAACTTCATAGATATACGTATACAGGTATCGTGCAGATGACTGACTGACTGGGGCAGGGTCAGAAAGGGGTGTGAGGGGCGGGGGGTGAGGCAGAAGCGGGCCCGGGGGGCAGGCGTCTCTGCCAGGGCGGGTGCTCCCCCATTCCCCAGAAACCAGAAGACTTCTGATAAAAGAGGATCCGAAAAATTACTGCAAAACACCCTATGACGTCTCGTTCTAATAAATTGGAAGGTAACGTTTATTTACCGGTTTTGAACAAAGACACTTGGCGGCAGTTAAAAGCACTCGGTTGCACTCCTCATTTATTCACGTTTAGACAAACACAATTCTGCTAGGCTCGTTGTAGTAGCCAAACATCACACATTTGTCAATAGACAGCAAACGTGCTAATTACAGCATGACATCAGATTCCATAGGTAAAAACTGATAGCGAGGAAAATTTTAAATTGTCAGGTAACAGTTAAAAAGTCAAAGCAGTAATATTTTGCCGTGAAGGTTACCGCTTCGCATGAAGTTCAAAAGTTAATGCCTGAAAAAGAGGGGAGGGGGGGGGAAAGAAGGATGTGAGACAAATACAGAAATATTTATATGCAACCAGGGTATGATCCAAACCAAGACCTGGTAACACTGGCTGAAATACCCCAACCGAGCGCAGCAGACCTCTACTTCCAGAAAACAGATCTGAACACTGAAAGAACTGCCGTGGTCATCCTGAATTATGCAGGAAAAACTACTTCCACCAGTCATTTTCTCACTGCTGCTGTAACTTCTAGTAGAGCTACAGCACCCCTTCTAAAGCCCCTTTTCATTTATTTGTCATGCCTGATACTCATTGTGTGGTGCAATTTTTGTTTCCTGACACAAAAACTTGGGAAAAAGAGAACTTAGTATTAAAATCTGGGTGCAGTCTTCATTATGATTCACGACAATAAAAATAGTGGAGCTGTGCTTTTGATTACAAAAAGAGATGCGGTTAAGCAGGCAGAGAGCAGGACAGAGGTAGAAATCCTAAACTGAATATTGATTACAAATTAGTCTCTTTAAGATATTGAGTAAATCACCAAAATGCTTAGATTCAAATCTTACTGAAATCTTCAACTATTTGTAAAATGGGAGAAAACAATTATTTACCTTTCCTCGGAATTGCCAGTATTCACTGACTCTCAAAATGAGATATAAAAGGATTTATTTGTTACAGAGTATGGTTTTGCATAGATAAAATAGCTGAGAAGTACCTGCTATAAATTAAGGCTGGATTTATTAATAATGCAAGCTTGACCCACTTCAATTCTATTTCATATTTATGGAGAGATGTGAATAAGTTTGCAATCCTTTTATCAACCTTCAATTTTAGTGGTAGAAATAAGGAAAACAGCATGAATGGACAAAGATGTAAAAGATAATGTATGCTTTGTTAGTGCAATGTCTTATGTTTAAATTCATTTTCTTAATATACGTATATTACAAGAAACCATTAGTCTCAAGTTGTAATTTTACTGATATCAATTACTTAAATAAAACCTGCATTCTCTAGTATCTGTACATTTTTAGAATTCTTCTCCACATGAAAAAGGGGAGAAAAAGAAGAAAGAAAAAAGAAAAAAAAGCATGGTCTCTATAGGTCTGCACAAGCACCATGTGTTATTTTACCAAAGTAGTACCTCATAAATCTCTACCTAACAATTTTAAACTAACTTCAGGCAAGAGTTAAGGTACTGCATTTTTAATTTCTTCTGAAAAAGAAGTTATTTTTATACTTCAGACAGAAGCGATAATCACTTGAATCCAAATCTTTCACTTGGTTACATGTAACAACATTAGAGGAAAAGGCATCCTCTTCTACCTTGGTCAGCAGCATCCTTCAGCCTTTGAAATAATTTGGAAAAGAATTTTTCCTTTCTTCATAATCTGCAAATGCAGAAGCAATAGGATCCGAGTAGAACATGACAGGCTTTGGTCCTTCATTGTTCATAGTGAAAGTAGCTGGGAACTTTCCGAGATCAAGACCCCTGCCCGAAAAATAAGCCTGGAGCGTTCTGAAAAACTGAACATATTGCATACGTGAAAATAGAGCATGCCCAACGGAGATTAATTATTTCTACTGACACAAAGTAGATGTAATATTTGTTCCTATGTGGGATGAAATCCTCTATTTTGATCATAAACTGGTAAAATATAGGCAATACAATTCAGACATGTGCACTCCGTCCGTGCCTTGTACACCTCACGTGGTGTCGAAAGACCACCGTTTACTGATCGTCCATGCTCCCCACTGAACCACAGAGGATTCAAACTGTATCCCTTATAAAACAGGCACAGCAAAACCCTTGCTGAGAGCAAACAGTACAGTTCTGTTACACATTTCTCTAAGAGAAATGTTCTCTAAGAGTTAGCAACAGTGGGCAATTGATTTGAACTGGCCCCTTAGATCACTTAAAAATAGAAATCAATGCTTCTTAAAACAGTGAGGAAAAATTGTGGGAAAATGATTTTTTTTCCTTCACAAATTCCTTATTAGATCTTGCAAATGTTCTCTTAATGATATTTTCTTAGCTGTAATTAACTTTCAGATCTTTAGCCACTATTCATGACAATGTGTCAGATGCAAACTTATTTGTACTTCCAGAGGATGAAACAACATGCAATCAACAGAGTACACACTTGAGAGAAACATAATAATCATTCCTCTGCTGTTTCATAAAATGAGTGGTTGTATAATCAAAATACATTTTTAAAAACTAAAGCTGCTGGATGGAGATATAAGGAAGTTTTATGCACTGCTGCACACTGACAATGTCTCTTCAGTTAAGGGGTACATCTTGACTGAAGAATGCTCATCCAGTTGTGGTTATTGACTGTACAAAGTGCACAGTTACTAACACTACATTTAACGGGCCCCTCTTACTTTTAAATTTAGAAGATAAAAATTCTCATGATGGAAAACAAAAAACCCACACAAAACTTAGGCTCTCTTTCTTGCAGCATTTCCTTACCAGGTCTCTGTTTCTAGGGTTGTCTAGAGGTTTCCATTTTTCTTCTGGTTGGAAAGGAGCACCCTTTGCCAATCCTCTCACAGCCAATACTGTACATAGACCCAGGAGCACCACTTTCCACATGTTGAAGAGATGAACAGGCTACCTGTAAGAAGGACAACGAACCAGACTCCTTAAGTCCTGCAGAGCTGTCACTGGTAACAAATAGAGCAAGCATGACAATCCAGTGGAGTGCTGAAAATAATTTATCCGTGGCAAGGAAAATCTGCCTACTGCAGATTACATCCGTGTGCTATCAACTTTTTTTTGTTTTCCTAGTACTAAGGTACTAGGAAGAACAAATTATTCTAAAGAAGTGTTTCCCATACCAAAGCTATTTCTAGACACTGGATTCTCTTTTTGAGAGGGACTAGTATGACATTTAACACAAAATATTTACATTTGTAAATTTACATTTGTTATTACATACAGCCATTTTCATTGGCTGATCAGTTACAGCATCAGATCTTTGTGTGCTCCAAGGAGAATGCAAAAATATGGCTTGAGATCCAGATAGCTCAATTTTTAAAATTGCATGAAATGGAAGTGTACTACATATATTAATAAGTGCAATAATAATACAGCCTGGTATAATATACTAGAGACCCATTTCACAACTTGATTCAAGGGGGGGGGAAGAAGAAGAAATAATTCTCCCTTTCACGTTCTTTAAAATAAAGCTTACCAGTGAATTTGGCTCTGGCTTGCCCCTTCTTGGTTAGTCTCCTTGTAATCTGTGAACAAACTGATCTCTGCACTTATATTTCTAGTGGACTGTAGGTGGGTGTCAATGACGTTAGCAGGAGTTCAAAAATACAGTAATGATTCCATTTCCATCCATGACATAAAGACCCTTGAGAATTTCATCCTTAATACTCTTAAGACCTGTTGCTATCGAACAGTGCAGTGCAAATTCCTCCTCCCTAAGCCGTATTGCAGAAAATTGGTGGTAAGCATATAATAAGTTTAAAACAATTCCCAGCAGAGATAGCAGAGCAGTATCAAAATATTACTTTTAATTAAAAGTAATTAGCCATATCTCTAGAATGGTGACTAACAGATAATTACAGCTGGTTGAATGGTTTGCAAGCAAGATGAGATATGGATCATTTTCTTGATGCTGGGGAGAGAGAGAAAAGTAAGGTCTGTTTCAAGATCCAAAATCATAACATTTTAATGGAAGTGTTGCTTTCCTACCCTGATTTTATCGGCAGTCAATATCCTCCTGTCAGACTAGAAACTAAGAGACTGCAAGGAGGACTATACTAATTTACCTTGGCCTTATTTCATAGCATTCTTCATCTCAAAGCTGCTCAAATTTTTTTGCTTATAATTTCGTTATACTTTTCTCTCCGCTATTTAGATGATACTTTAGCTAGTATCACATAAAATATATCTCTAAATAGACATGTTAAAACTAAAGATTTTTGGCCATTACCTTACTCCAGATTATAGAAGTTTGTTTCTGACTAGAAAATCAGACATCTTTCTTTGGTTTAACTTTTGAAAGCAAAACAAAAACCTAACACCACCCTTCCAGGCAGGCAAAGTTGCAGACGTCCGAACGTCATTAGCAACACAGTAAACAAAATCCTAGCAGTGTTATTTTCATGACTGCAGTAACATATAAAAATACAAGTCAATTTATCCAGCTTGTATATTATTCTACAGATTTAGAATAAAAAAAAATTCCACACACACAAAAAAGAAAATCCATCAAAACCCATCAATTACTTTTCATAATAGACAACTTCCGGGTAGTAGACTCATCAAGAACCAGAACAGCAGCAGCAACGGAAGAACTTGTAAAAAAGCAGGCCCCAATGTGAGGGAACTTTCTTTGTTGGTTTTCTAGGTAGATACTTATTTCTAGTTTAATTTTGTGCATAATTTACCTTCTAAATCAACCAGAAGTAGAAATATGTTCCTCTAGAGGAAATGACAGGAAGGGGAAAAGGCTTGATTTACAGTTTGGGATTAGATTTTAGTTATTTATTTAGCTTAAAAAAAAAAAAAAAAAAGCCAGAGCAGCAGACAGTTTTCTTGCATCTTTTTTTTTTTTCCCCTCAATTCTTTTACTCATTTGATTTATTTAGAAAGAAAAAACTGGGGGATACGCAGTATATTCAGCTAGTAAAACATACCAGAGTCATCTGTAAATTTGAAACAAGTTTTATTACTGTAGGAATTTAGGCAGTTTGGTTGACTGATGTATGCAGATATGCAAGAGATTCAATTAGCATATATTTTCTTTGAGCTGTCTTAAAAAAAAAAAAAAAATCCCTACAAACTTGTATTGTTGCTTCCTCAGCTAAAAGTGTTTGAGAAACTGTTTGAGCTAAAAGTCTGCTTAGACTGAGTGCTCATTTTAACGTGGGTTTTTTTGGTGGTTTGATTTTTTTTTTTTTTTTTTTTTTTTTTTTTTAAGATAATTTCATTATGGCTCTTTCCTTCAGTGAAAGTCAAATATAAGCAGAACACATTCATATTAAAATACTATTAGTATAGTTACACTGATTGGACAAAATTGCATCCTCCTTTGAGAACAGCAGCTACTTTAACAAATGCTTTCCAAGCCAGATGTCAGTGTGCTGCCTTTTTAATGCAACCAAATTTAAGCACTAGGTTTTCTTGACAAATTATGTATATAGATACACATCTTCAGTAAACTGAATCTTTTGGAAGTGGCTGTACTAATTATACAGCCCTTATGGCACAGTAAGTAATATTCATGTATGTTTGAATTCAATTGCACTGAAGCTGAAAATGCTCATAGCATTGCTTGTTCAGTTTCATGCAAGTTACTTCAAAAAGGTTAAAATCTTGTTCTAGAACAAAAGGCAAATTTAAAATGAATTAGTTTAGCTGAGAACAAGTTTTATCCATATGATGCTTTACATAAACTATATTATTCACCAAAAAYTTTCCATTTTATTGCTTTTCCCATTCATGATAGCAAAGCAGGTATAAGAGCCTAAGGTGCATGAGTTAAGATATTGAGACAAGCTCCATCAGGTATGATCTTTATTGTATTCTTCTTGAGAGGTCAAAAAAGTGTCTGTTACTTAAAGTACTGCTCTAACCACAATGCTTTTGTTCACTGTTTTTATTTTCTGCTTATAATCCCAAGTATTACAAGTTAGAAGGAAAAGCACCAGACTGCTCCACGTGAATACCTGAGCAAAGACCCAAGGCAAACATTCATCGCGACACTCATTAGCGTGTTTGTACAACAGAAGTACAGGTAACATTCACAACACTCTACAGAGTATGACTGGTAAGTGGCACTTTTTGTGAATTACAACATTTGTCCTAATGAAACCATGTTAGAACACCGTACAAAAATATACAGAAGTATTTATTTAGCAGAGCATATGCTATACTGTGTACTCTAATTCATGCACACTTAGGTAAAAAAAAAGACAAATAAAAAAAATGTGAAGTATACACTGCAGACAGGGAAACCATCAAACAAAATACAAACATCCCAGAGTAGCTCCCACTCAAGTTGCCCTCAACTTCAACAAAAAAGTACCAGTATCTAAAAGCACAGTTTTTAAAGATTCTGAGATTTCAGCTTTCAGCAATTTCAACATTAGCTGAAGGTACCTATTCTCCAGGGTTTTCTCAGCATCTCACAAGACAAGGACTTTGCCAAAACTTATCACACATTGCATGATCTGTATCTGAGAATTCAGTTATAAACATTTTAGTAAGCACAATAATTTATTACAGCATTATTCAAACATTTACAGATAAGACCCTGTCAACAACTCTAGCAACCTGTAACTATTAAGAGTTAGCTCCACCTACAACACCAGATTTACACTAGCTGTATAGGAACTGAAAACAGAGGAAGAGTTAAAAACATGTAAGACAGGTTGCTTGTGAGGCAATAGATTTTTCCAAAAATTACATATGTGTTCTTCAAAGTTTTAAGTCCTCTTAAAACCAACCAAACAACAGCCCCCTCCCTCCCCCACAATTACCCAAAACAGGTATTTTGGCCAACATTATTCTGTCTTTGTGCTTGGAAAAACAGTTAAAAGGTAAATGGGGAATCAAGTTACTAGGCCTAGGTTACACAGTTTTTCTAGACTAATCATACATAAAGGTCTTAAAGGTAGTTCTGCCCTCTCAATGATTTTAATACTAGAATATTCCTGTAGCTAGGAAATCAACAATGGCTAGGATTACTGAAACAACATCATCACAAAAGAAAGAAGAGAAAGTTAGGTGACCGGAACGAGAGTTTTAAAAGTCCCAAACTAACATACAGAAGGAAGTGGCAGGGAAGACACAAAAATTGCATGTTATCTGTTGTGCCACAGCATCAGCACCATTGTGGCAGCCAGGTTCAATTTAGTTCTCAATAAAAGAAGGTTAGTAACTTTGATTTGTATTGCTTCAAACAATTACTGTGATCAGCTGACATGCAGTCATTTTGTGTGCATATCTAAATATCCACAGTACAATGATAAGCTTCGAGATGGCATCTTTCTTCAAGATTCAGTGTTACATAGTACTAATACTGGGGGTGAAAAAAAGTCAGAATTTGGGGGGTTTTGTTCCAAACATACAAAGAATCCTGTAGAGACACATAAGGAAAGCCAATGGTGGCTCTTCCTGAGCTCTTCATATTAAAAAATATACATAAGAAATCCTTTTACTATACCAAAGCAAGATTTTAAGATCTTGACTATTTCTGGTTTTCTTTAATGAATTGAGAGGAACACAATGTATAAACCTTTTTTTTTTTTTTTTTCCTCCCAAAAAAACCTTCCAGGGTTTTATATATGAATATTTTCCTAAAAAGTGAAATTCGTTATTCAAAACTTCTGGAGCTTTAACACAACCAACCAACCCCACCCCCATCTAGTTTTCTTCTCACACTGGCATAGATATTGATACTCAGTGGCTTAAATACAATATTTTGCTTAAACTACAATTAGAGGATTTTTTTATTTTGAAGAAACTAAAGAACAAAATTTTTAAAAAGAATTTGACACACAGACTTGAAGTTGAGACAGATATCTGAGACTAGTTTTCCTTCCTTATTTTTCTTTTTGTCATAATAGAAAGATTTGAGAAATTAAGGTCAGCTAAAGCCTTCTGACTTTTGTTGGTGTGATTCCAAACCACAAATATACTGTACTTGTCATAAATCTTCATTTCTGTAAGCATAGTAACAGGGGGTCAAAATAATTTTTTAAAAGTATTTTGCCCAAATCAAGTTTCAGTATGATCCACGCAAATGTTTTTGGTCAACTTCAAAAATCAAATATAAGGCTACAGAAGTCCACAGGCAGAGTGTATTCATTTACTGGTTTAAGGCACAGTACTTTTTTGCTCTAGAAAGCTACAAGTTTAAAGTCACAGTGAGGAATTTCACATTTCAATTTTGGTCTGGCACTCTAATTATATATGTCACATCTACTACTTGTAGACTTCTGTAAAATATTTCAGTTGTCAGGTGCTGCAGTCTCAAATACTGTTTTCACACTGAAAGTGACGGAAGTGGAAAATACTGAAGCCTGAATTGATCCCAAAATAGTGCACTTAGCATTTTATAAAACTAAACATCAACACACTTGCACGTTTGATACTTAATATRTATACCCTGAAATTATTGAAGTTGGAGGGAAAAAAAGTCTTTGCTGGTATTTCAACAAACACGCAAAATTTCAATAGAACAACAGTCTACAGGACGGCTGCTGTGTGTCTTCACTAGGTCAGTCATAGTGCCTACTATTACTGTGAACATTATGTTTTGTACTACAGCTGAAGGATACTGCAAACCAAGGATAACTGCGTATGGAAGGAGGAACTGGAATGATGTGCTGCAAAATAACAAGTTTGTGTGTGCCATTACTGACTTTTATAGAAGCAAAATTAGCTCTGATACCACACAGATTCCTACAGAATCTAGACCGCAACCTGCCAATAACTGTAGAGAAGCCATGCTTACAAGATTTGTTTATGACAGCATAAGTGGCAAAATCTGTCTGCGTTTAACAGTGCAGAATGAGACCCTAAATCTTAAGCAAAATTAAAGGCGAAAGATCACAGCTTTGACTCAGGTTTTCATGCTACAAGGCAATAAGCACATATTTGAGGCAGTTACGTGCTTAGATACCTGAAAAATTGAGGTGCTGGGCAGATTCGCTTAAGTAAGAGCTATAGAATTTTCTCCTTAAATGCTTAAAATTTATTTTTAAAAGCAGTAATGTTTATTAACAAGATGAAATTTATAGATTTTATTTAAGCT
Organism: Phoebastria nigripes; assembly: GCA_035582835.1. Lineage (NCBI taxonomy): Eukaryota > Metazoa > Chordata > Aves > Procellariiformes > Diomedeidae > Phoebastria > Phoebastria nigripes. The sequence goes on along the minus strand of JAYKAV010000167.1, from coordinate 1,428,403 downwards.
TTAAGATAAGTGAGCTGATAGGAGCTTTGAATACATTCTTCCATAAATAAGAATATGCATTAGAAAATACATTTGTAAAAGGTTTTCAAATAAACTTTTAGAGATTTTAAGGATTCTATTATGAACAGAATTARAGTTCTGGATCTAAAAAAAGGTAGAAAAACTATTTTACTTTAACATAAAAATGAATCTGTTTTCAATTGTCATTCATTGGCACACATTCCAGAGGTATAAGAAAGCAGCATGTAGCTTTGGTGACAAAAGTATGTCTCTCCTAAAGGAACGGTGATGAAAGTTCTAAAACCTTTTACAGTACAGTGCTAAATGCTTATAAAAGCTAGCTTGGTTATCTCCCAGAAAAGAGAGATGTAAAAAGTCAAAGCTGTAAATTGTGACTAACATTCATCATGAAATGGAAAATAAGCATTAAGAATTTAGTCTGTTTTACAGCTAACAATTTTCTAGTAGCTTAGTGACTTAGAACAGCAGCACAATTATTGTACAGACACTATAACTGCTTCCAAAAACATTTTCAGTAACTCAGAGTATTGAAGGTCTGTAAATGGCTGTTTTTTTCTCAGTATAAGTAAGACAAAAGTCTACAACACACTCATCACTGTATTGAAATAAGCTTGATCAAATGAAAGCTTCTCAAATGTTTACATTTATTCACAGGCACATAATCGACTTTACTCTGTCCTGTCAAAGCTTAGAAGCAGATGTATCAAATTTCAAAAAAAAGTCAAGTAACAAGTTCATAATCTTGTTACTGGCAAACACATGGAAAAATTAGACTTCGTATCAAATACCGACATATGCTACAATGCTTTTTGGTTTTTTTAAGTATCAATAAATTTTTTTTTTTTTTTTTTTAAACACTGACTTTAAAGGTAGCCCAATTAGGTTATAGCTGAAAAGTTCACTTAGACATACAGGCAGTCTCGATGTCTTCTGCAATATATTACTACTATGGTGTTTAGGGTTTTGTTGTGTTATTAGTTTGGTTGTTTTAAAACTTATCAAATTAATATTTTGGAATGAATTGCTACATGTATCAGCTCAYGCAAAACCAAAATCAGAGCAGAACTCTAAATATTAGAAAGAATATTAACTTGAATTCCAGTTACTGCAATTTTTTTGGAAACAAAACAAAACAAACAAAAAGAAACCCCAACCAAAACCCAAAAACCCAATGCCCCTTTTAACAGGATGCTGAAACGTGACATACTGCAACCAACTTTTAAATCAAAACTGAAAATACCACCTTTGGACAACATTCATTCATTCAGTTTCAAGGTACATTTGGTAATTCCAGTTAAGAGGTAACAGTTTTTCCTTACTAGACAAACGTAGACTTTTTATGAACAGTTAGCTACAGGTGTAGCTATTATGACTGCAGCATGATAAGACTATGAGGAACACGTTTGATCATATCAACCAGAAGAGATTATAGACTTCAAGAGCAATTCAGGGTATGGAGATGTCACTAAAAGCTTCTCATTAAATCTCCCCCTGCCCCTGCCAAAGAAAGATTCTGCTGTACATATATGCTGTACCTAAAATTAGCGACATTTGGTACTCTAGGTTCTTACCCTGTTTTTTTATTCCGTTTCTGATAAGTTATAAAAAGTATTAGAAAAGAGCCACACAAATAGTTCTTATTTTGAATGCATCCTAAGGTACAAACCAAAAAATGGTGGCTTAATCTCAACCTAAATGCTTGATTATGTGGCATAATCTCCATCTAAATGTGATGAACATCCACATGGATGAAGAACAGTGGTTTTGCAAAATTAATACCTCAACTTCTGAAAAAAGGAGAGAACAGAATTTGGGTCTGCATGTTAATAGAAATCTTCCCTTATAGAACAGAGGTCTAATCCATTACAAGTCAATTTGTGTCTTGATCTTCTCCCAGTCTAAATCATCCAAAATTTGAAGAATAAACTGGAATTTTAATTTAGTTAAAGGTACTAAGAGACATTACAATATATTTGCCAAAAGCTGCTTGATAAATGCAGCCTACTCATAATAAAGGATATTTCAGTAATATTTACACTTCCTTATACATGCAATTAAAAGTATTTTTATTGGGTTAGCCTACGTTTCTGCTGAGGTTTTAATCGTGAACAGTGGCAGAACTAGAGATTCGCATAACAGAAGCCTCTTCTCCAAAAGTAACAACAAACAATCATTGTATTTTACCTGAAAAACAATTTTAGACTGTTATAAGATCTTGTCCTTTTCAGAATGGCAAGTAGGATAATTCATTCTCTCTTAGAATGGGATGAATTGTTCTCTGGACTTGTTCTAATCCTATCCCCCTCCACAGATTATATAGAAAATCTATTTGGGATTAGACACCTAATCTCTCAAACAGCTGAAGTTACACAGTCCACAATCACTGCAAAATCCAGACACACATCTCTGAGAACAGTTTTCGTCTAGCAAATGACGCAGAATGCGTATAAATCCAAAGTAGCAGTAAGACTTCCCCTCCTTCCCCCAGTGAAGGTAAACCATCTCTGAAAAAAGGGAGCATTGAGGGARATGTGATAAATTCTGTCATCTGGGATCTCAGACTCAGGATTATATCTATTCCTACCTCCAACTTGAAAATCAGGTAGGAATCTATGCAAGATTCTGTAACGCATTTCATGAAGAGTGATAACAACTATCAATACAATTCCCAGCTTTAAAAATATCATGAAATGAAAAAATTGGTGTTATTCTATGCTGCTGTAATTCGATAAGTTTCACATTGTGGCAGATCTTGGAAGCTATCAAAGCTACTACATGCAGAGACTGTTTGCTCTCCTTATTCTGATTATTATTTTATTCCACCAACAGCTCCAAGAAATGGATTTGTGCATAAAGAGCCCATTTGGCAAAACAAAATCAGAAGTAAAATACAGTAGTAAGCCAAAAGGACCATGAAGGCCAAGGAAAATTATCTTCCACAGAAATCAGATCCTGCACATTTCACAGACAGCCTTTTACCAGCCCCAATGCAGTTCTGCCACCATCTTTCATTCACAGCCATTTGAAAGTAGAAAAAGTACTCTATTCTTCTATGTCTGAACAACAATTTTTAGGTTAAACCAACCGGTGGATTTAGCTACAAGTATATTTAGACACAAGAATTATCTTATGTACATATACTGTAGCATACATTTGATTAGAAAGTATCAAGATATAATCTATTCAAATGATTTTTGATTTACAAACACTATGTATAATCTAACCGTTTTTAAAAAAGGTTAAGACTAGAATACCAGCACATAGATTACTGATAACAGTGACAGTGGTTTGGTTAACTACAATAGTCTTACTCAGTTAAAGCAGTTTTAATGACTTACTGATAATTTGAACTGCTGACTTGGATATAAGCGGACCAAACACGTGCTTACTTCACATTTGCCCTTCATTTTGGAAAGTCACTGTGTGAATTAAGTCTTTCCAGCCAGCTCAAATGAATTGACCCTAACAACACGCCAGAACTAACTGAGGCACTTTAGGCAAGATTAATGAGATACGATAAAATTAATGGGTCAGGCTGGCTGTACTACTATATCAAGAATATACTTGATTGACTGTGGGTAGCAGATTTCCTCTTATTATTCATATAAGATTGAGCTGGTCTAGTATTTCCATATGAAAATAACAGGTATCTTGGACAGAGCGGAGACAGCTAACACAGAAGCAAGTAGTAGGCTCATCTCTACACAGAATCAATACATGATTTTAACCTAATGGCTACTGAGATTTCTTCAGTTGGCAAAACACATACCCAGGGGACAGAATTCCTTACACATAGTTATTTTAGGCTTTATTGTAAATGGCAGTCACTGTAGCATCTAGGCACTAAGACAATACTTTATACAGAGCTAATAATTTTAGTCAGTATTTCCCACTATTACTAAGAGTTTGTCCATGTGAGGAAGTTAGCACTGTATGGCAGGGCATGAATTTACAGTGTTGTCACTATTCCATATTCATTTCATGTATGGACATTTATTATGAGACGGTTGATTCTCCATTTACAATAGGAAAAAAACCCTGCCTTGTCTACTTGGAAACAGTGCGGTACAGCAACTGCACTGTAAACTCACACCATACCTCAATGTTTACTAGCTTCCACATATGGACAAGGTCCAAGGAGTAGTTTCAGAATTGACAAAATTCCAGAGAAAACTGACAATGTTTTAAAACAACATTACAGCAAATTGCTTATGAATCTGCTGGTATCCTTCCTGAATAGAAAGCTACACGGAATATTGTTGTTTTCTCACTCTCACAAAAAGTAAAATGTATAAGACTTTCAATAATCTCACAAATGTTCAACTCACACTAATTGATCAGATGATTTAATAGAAATAACAGTTCTATATAAGCAGTACATTCTAGTTTGTCTAGACTCAACTGTGGCAGCTTCTAAATGTAGCATAAAATGATTAAAAGTATACTTGGCTGTGTAGTTTTTGTGATAGTCACAGTGTACTTGAAATGTATTGAGTTTTAACCAGCATAATTTAGACCTGCAAGAGATGCAAGTTCAGAACATACGCACTGTATGGCATAGTGAGTAAAAAAAGTCTGTTTCAACAAAGTAGTATAGTGAAATATCAAAGTGTCTACAAGGCAAACAGTATTGAGATGTTACACTGATATGATTTATGTACACACACACACACAGTTAATTCACTTAATTTTCACAGTCAGGAAATAAACACCATGAAAAGCTTTCTAAGCAATGTGAACAGAACCACAAACTTTTCATAAAATATTCACAGTTCTGTCCTCTTTCCCCACATAATGTAAACTACTGATGATATTAATCTAGGCATTTCTTTGTTGAAATTTGCCCCATCTCCAGTCTTAAGTTTCTAGGCTGCACTGTTCTTCCTATGTATAATGAATGTTACACAATACAACACAGCACATGTAGAAGAAGAGAAAAGGTTACAAAGTGTGGTACTTTGTACAAATGCATTCGTCCAAAGGCCAACATTGCAACAGACAAAGGGAGTGGAACTTTGGCTGCGATCTTCAAGAGTTTACTGTAAGAATATAAAGAAAAAATTGCCATTTTTGTAGCCATACATGCAGAAGGTACGCAAATACCACATTTCACTTTCTTTTGAAAAATAATTTATAGATTTCAAGGCTTTGTTCATTTTTAAAATGGAACAAATAGGTCTAATGGACAATAACAATTGATGCATAAGCAAGAGCAATTATTCAAAAAGGCTAATAAAATGTTATTTAAAAATATTCTTATATTAATTTAGAAATAAGTTATCTGTAACAAAGAAAGATTTAATGTTTTAGATCATTTGAGTGACCAGGTACTGGTCAGGAGGATAACTACCTTGGTTATTATTCATTGTCTTTCATGAGGCACTGACTAATTTTATATCTGAACAAGAAGTGCTCTACCTGGCAGCAAAACCAAGTGCTCAAAACTTCTTAATCCAGTAGAAAGCATGTTACATTTCCACAAGTGTGCCCGTAAGGGGGAGTTACAAGAACATAACTGTAATGGTTTAGAATTCACTTTTCCTTGTAACTTTCTGACAATAAATGCTAAATGTATTAGGATTCTGTAACATTTGGAAGGATTGAATGAATTATGAATGAAAGTGTCCCAGATAAAGAAGTCTTCATGCGACTGATTGTTTAGATAGCAAATACTTCATTTAAGTCCATGTGGTAAATACAGGTGATTTTCTCCACTGTCCTGGTTTCGGCTGGGATAGACTTAACTTCCTTTCCGGTGGCCGGGGTGTGCTGTGTTTTGGGTTTGGTATGAGAGGAACGTTGATGGCCCATTGATATTTTGGTTGTTGCTGGGTGGTGCCCGCACTGGGGACTTTTCTGCCTCCCGTGCTCTGCCAGGCACACGGGAAGCTGGAGGGGGGGAGCATAGCCAGGGCGGTTGACCCAGCTGGCCAGTGGGGTATTCCATACCATATGATGCCATGCTCAGTATAAAACTGGGCGGGGGGCTCTCACGTCATGGGACGACCTGGGCGTCAGTCGGCAGGTGGTGAGCAGTTGCATTGTGCATCGCCTGCTTTGTATATTCTATCACTGTTGTTGTTATCACTGTTATTATTACTGTTCTATTTTGTTTTATTTCAATTATTAAACTGCTTTTATCTCAACCCGTGAGTTTTCCTACTTGTGCCCTCCCGATTCTCTCCCCCATCCTACCGGCGGGGGTGGTGGTGAGCGAGCGGCTGCGTGGTGTTTAATTGCTGGCTAGGATTAAACCACGACATCCACTTAGCTGAACTACAGGTAATTTGCATGCATTTTACCTGGTCTTTAAGATTTAACCATATGAGTTCATGAATCTCTATGTAGATTGAACAATTACATGTCTGTGCRGCATAAATTAAGTTTTACCACACAAATGGAAGTAGTAAGAAAGAAGCAGGAAAATAAAAACTGGAGATTAGGCTACAGTACCTTGATTTCACTTCAGAAGTACTTGAATTCATGAGAATTTCTAAAATGCATACGATGATAATAGCTGTAGATCTACACGGATCAGGATCAAGTCTAACACTGTACCTGCAAAGAAATGGTTTAAAAAGCAAGTTACTTCTAAACTAGGCTACCAAATAAAATCCAAGTTGGGAACAAGCATGTGCTGATAACAACAAACATACATGAAATGTATATGGCATCACAGCCCGATTTTAAATCCTTTCTGAATCATTACTTTCTTTAACATATCACTGATTCACTTAACACCTACTTATACCATAACATAAACCAGATTGCATAGAAAAAACAATTATAATTAACAGAATTCTGTCTTTGATACTATAAGGTAGCTAATAATGTAAAGAGTCAAACATTTGCAATTTTTATTATCTTCAAAGGTTCATATTCTTTTTTTCCATCTTACTGGCAATTTAAGAAGTTACCTGAGATTTTTTAACCAATAAATTAAAGATGGCAAGTTGAGCAGCACAATCCATGTGAATAAATTGAGAATTGTAACATGCAACTTAAGACTGTTAATGGCTTCAGCAATTGTTGTACTGTTGGAAAGAKATCGTGTTGCTTCTGAAATACTGTCCATCGACCTCTGATTTTTGACTGTGTGTATACTGGAGTTCTGTGAAGTTTCTTTTGAGTGGTCTGAATCCTGAAAATAAAAGACAGAAGTCACAAAAACATGCATAGGCTTGTAAGAACCCATGCTGGCAGAGGAGGAAGGAAAAACTATCATAACAGTATCATAGCAGCTCTGATTTAAGAAGAAAATTTGCAATTTATCCCTCAAAAAGCCATCAAAAGCAAAGTTCAATAGTTCAATTTTAAAGCATCTAGATTTAACCAGAAATTTCTCATACACTAATAGTTTATATGTCTTTGGAAGAAAAGAATGGAGAGTGGAGATGCCCTGACACCAATGCAGTGATAAGAAATGGAGTTCCTGGAAGGAGGAAGAACAGAATAAAAAGAATAATAAAGCATGCGGGTGAAAATCACAGACGATCATTCATGGAAAAAGATACAGAAGGTAATGCAACTGGGAGTAAAATATTATCTGTAGGAATAAATAACAAAGATAAACTAAAGAGTTGGCAGATGCTAATTTCCAATGACAGAAAAAAAAACCACAAATGAAACAAAACAAAACAAAATTATATGGAGATGAAAGAAGAGAAGGCGAGGATTTAAAACTAAACACACAAAAAACACTCGAAACCCAAAGAAAACTGTCAACAACTTTTTCTGGCAGACTGCTTTTTTAACAGTGTTCTATGTGTGCAAAAAAACCCACAAACTACCTATCTGGAAAAAAATATTTACCTGTGGTATAGATTATTACCTAGAAATTAAATTTATTTTTTTAGATAAGGCATGCACAATCAAATACCAAAATTTAGACAAAAACTATTGTTCTATATGTATTCAGAGACTAAGTTTTCTTCTTAAATGTACTTCAGACAAGTTCACACTGCAGTGATCTTGAACAGTGAATGCAATAGTCGTATGTAATGGAACAGGCTACTCATGTCCTGGCTTTTCTTTCACATCATGCACATAGTAAGTAAACTACAGCCATCCAGTCATCACAGCACAACCTAATACTACCATGGCGAGATGATAACAAGTCATAATGCATAGGTTTGCCATACAATTTTTGGTCACAGTTTTGAACAGAAGCAGGAAACAGTCTTACCCCATTGAGCATGTTTTGTTCTGCTCTTACATTCACATGCAGTTTTATAACCTGTAAGACAAACAGTTCAGCTTTTTTAGTAATGTTTCTTCACACAAAAGCTGTAGTATAGAAAAAAAAAAAATTTGGGGGCTAATTATTTTTTGTCCCTTTTTATAGCTAGATGATTCTAGGGCCCCAATGGAGGTGCAATGCAAGAACTCTCTCTGCCTTTTTTATCAGCAGCATCCAAAGTGCTCTCTTGAGGAAGTGTTTCCAAGCACCAAGAGAAAACTTAGGCTGCTCTGCTTTGTCCCCTTCCACTGTGCTCAACAGAGAATACAGAGTGGAAAATCTGCATATTCCTCACCTCCTCCTGCGAATTCAGTTCTAATTCACTTTCTGCAGAAACCCATAAACAGGCCACATAGGAAAAGTCCCATGTCAGAGATTTACTGCAGAAGGGGGAGTAACGTCAGCATGGGAACATCCTTCACAGGGTAACCTTATGTCACAGGGAGTTCAATTAGAGATAGCACTGTTCCTCAGGCTGTGCTTTCAGCTGCTGCCTACCTGCTTCAGACCACCTGTAAGCTGCTCTGCTTTGTGCCCCTACTCCCAGATGTGTGCTCCAGTGCTTCCCTAGCCGCTAAGTATAGTAGCTGATYTAGCAGCTATATAACCATAGGGTGAATCAGATAAGTTAGATGCTCTGATGCAAGGAAGACTGTGGAAACTGAATGGCAGGGACTAAATATGGATCTTTGTGGCACTACCCAAGGGATCAGACTAGACATAAAATAAGACTATCCTAATTCTACAATATATCCACCTTCCTTCCTTCTACTCCATAAAGATTTGTGAAAAGTCTTTAAAGATAGAAAGTATTCTACAGAACATCCCAAGTCCTCCCTTTGCTAAAGTTTCTCTTCAAGGGAGTTACTAGTCTTTGATTTTATAACATTACCTATCCATAAGTTAAAAATTGCAATTATATGCATTATTGTAGTGGGCATATGGGACCATACATTTCTTTGGAAGAAGCGTTATCAAAAGAAGAAAAATAATTCTAAAAATTACAAGATTGTGAGAGTCTGATAAGTTCAAAAAAAGACCTATTTCAAGTATGCAAATAATAAWATTTCTTTTAAGTATGAAAAATGGTAACCTGTATTTTTGCTTTTAACATGGGGTTAATTCAAAGCATACAAAATGTTGAATTCAATTATAAATTCAAAATGTTTAGCCTTTCAGTACCTTAAACAAGTACTGAAGATAAATAATGAATACAGCAAATGCACCGCAAGTGGTCCAGCTAACCAAAGCAAGGGATAACACCCCGCAGAGTCTTCTGGGTGTAATCAGCTTATCTTTTTGAAGTACAGTAGGTCTAAAAAAAGAAGSAAAAACTGCTGTTATACTTTTGTTACAACATCAGACTTACAAAGATCAAAGAATAATTCTGTTTCGTGAATGACTGAAAAGAATAAGTTGTTCCTGAATACTGATTAAACATTGGAAAAGTAAAGTTAGACAAATTTTCACATACATACCAACTGCTACATAAGCTACTTTGCAAGAAAAACTTTCTTGCAAGTGAACTAACAAAACAATCTTACACCTTCTAGAATGCATGTCTGTAACTAATGTATTATTTTTACTTCATTTGGGGAACATAAAAGATACATTGGTGAACATAAAACATTAGATAAAGCTAACTGTAGATCTGCATCAGTCACTAAGTTCTTCTGTGGAGCCCAAAACAACGAGTATCTTATTACTGCACAGCTGCAGCATGAAAGTGACTCCTACTACAAATGTTAATGCACTGCAGCGTTCAATGATAGTACAGCAGTATACAACARTAAGTCTCCAAGAGATTAATTCTGTGACAAACATTCTTCCCAGGCAGGAATTTCTGCTTGCTCACAGTCTGAGACACACAGAAAAACTTATTTTAAGTTTCTGGATTCCACCTGATACGACTAAGAGACAAGTATGAATCTGAAATGACAAAGATGAGCTGAGAAGGTGTGACAATGTGGGGAATGTGGTGGGGAACTCGGTGGGGAGGAAGTGCAATAGAACTATGAAAAAATCTGTACTTCTTGGATATTCATGGGATATTCCAGTATTAAAACAGACACTGAAAACAGAAAAAGCATTATTTGGAAAACACAATTTTAAAAGCCTTTGCAACAAATATTGAAAATAACCACAAAAAGAAGGCTAGCTGACAAGAACAAAAAGAATTCCACAGACAGCTAGTGACAAATTCTTTGCTGCTGGCCATATCAGATCATTTCAGAACAGCGAGCAAGAGTCAAGCGAATACTATCTACTTTAGAGAGATTTACAGAAAATAAATGTTGGGGTTTTTTTCCCCCAAGAAATTCAAAAGTAGATCAAAAACTGTGTAAGGTACTAGAACTGTGTAAGGCACTAGAATTTCAAAATGAACCAGCTGACTTACAGGTAGGCACACAAAATCTTATTTTCCTGCCTCTGCCCAAGACATTCTCAGGGTTTGCAGGAAATCAAAAGCTTTAATGAAAAGAGTATGAATTGAGCTAAAACCCTTAAAAATTTAGTAAGAGTAGTTTCAAAACTTAGAAGTTCATCACTTCATCACTTAAAACTAATACTGAAGCACCCACTGTAATTTATAAACAAGATGGCTGAGAAATAGCTGACACCACAAGTATTATTTGGTAGAATAAGACCAGAAGTGCTAGTGATKAAAAAAGAAAGAGTTCATTTAGCGGATATTTTCTGAGTAAAGAGCATCCCAAACAGCTTTCTGGAGACAGAGAGTTGGCTCAAATCTAGCTGAGGACTGTTATCAGTGTCAGAACAGTCAAACCATTAAAATAGCTAAGCTGTTATCAATTTACTAATTTACTCATTCAGAATCTTATCTTCCTTGCTTTTTTTAAACCCACTTTCATATTTGAATACTCATCTGTACAAGCAAAAACATTCCAGTGTTCTTAGACACGATCTATAAAATTCATCAGTCTTGTAGAGTAAAACGAACATCCAAGAAGTTGTTTTACAAACCTGTTTGTATTCTTTAATGCAGTTTATTCAAAAGAATAATGAGGAATGGATTGCAATGCTTATAGTCCCTTTTCTAAATATATACATTTATTTTTTGAGCTGCTGAAAAGGGAATAGTTCAGTTGCTTTCTTTTCCCCAACAAGGTTTCCTCAAAAACAAACTGAAAACCTTTATAACAGCTGGTGAAGGAAACAAGAAAGCCATTTATGTTCCCTTTTGGAGATGTGGACTAAGGAATATAAGGCAATCCTCATACTTCAYTAGCACTTAACACTGACAAACCCAGATGTCTAAAATCATGTATGAACTATATTGCAGAATTCAATCTGCCCAAGCATTTACACCAAAGCAAACAGAAAAAAAATTGAGAGGGTCACAGTCATCTAAAAGAGCATAATTATATAGCATAATGTTGTTTTACCTAATCAGAGTTAACCATAAYGAAGAGAAGAGTCTCAGAGATGTAGAGAAAAATACTCCACTCCAGTAGGCAATGCCTGTCCCAAAAAGAAATAGAATCAGGGACACAAGGGGGAACCATGCATCCTGACTACTCAGTACAGCAGCATCCACCTCTGGTAGTGACAGTGATTCCCATATCTCTCTAAACCAGTTAAACCTGCCAAAAACATGAAAGCAGTATTAATTATCACTTCCAATTGCCATTACAGTAAGATCTCTATCAACTATTCCTCCTACTACAGCCTTTCAAACAAAATCACAGCCAGGCGTTCACAATGACTACAGATAAAATAATATTCCTCCCCACCAATAGTTTTACTGAAACTTCTGTTTTGGAAACTGCTTTAAGTAAATAAATAAGTTAAGCAAACTCACCCCTGCAGAAACACAACAATGCTTATAAGAGGTTCTACTTTGTAGGGTTTAGCTGTCCTAACTAGTTCAAGGGAAAAGTCTGAACACTGGCCTAGAATCAAGAACAGAAAGCATCTGTAATTATTATTGTGTCATGAACTTTACCAAAGAAGATCCACAACAAAAAGTAAATTCAGGCAATGGTTTGAAAGTTTACTTTAAAACAAGATAACCATGTCTTATAACAGTACTGCAAGTCAGCATACTTCATCATCAAGGCCCTTATTCACTGTATCACTCATATTAGGTAGTATGTCACAAGAGGTTCTAGAGAGATTACAGAGTTTGTTACAAACACCACCTGAATTTAAATAAAAATGCGTTTTGTCTGAAGACATGTCTAAAAGTTAGTCTGCAAATCTCATCTTCATGCAAGAAATAAACTGTTTTGTGCATATTAACAATATATTTTAAACTTCTACATGTATTTTTAAGTAGACTTCTATTAATTCTAAAATACTGTGCAACACCAATCATTCACAAAGAAAGGACTGCAGAGTAAAATAATAAGGAAATATTCTGCTACAACACAACCTTGGAGAACTACCAACAAACAAAAACCGAAACTGAAGAGCATAGATCCAAGTACTTACACAAGTTCAATGATACTTAGCTTAAAAAATTCCCAACAACTAGCTAGTCTTTCAACAGTAAATTGGATAAGTAATTTCTCTAAAAACACTTGTGACAGGAAAAAAAAAATTTTTCTTGAAAGCCACCTGTTGATATCAGTGTGCTCAATTGTCCTCCATAAGTAAGAAGAATATTAGAAACAATATAGACAGGAAGAGCACCAGCATGGAACCTTATTATCTGAAAGACAAGGATGTAAGGATAACTTTTAATTTATATATACAAAAATATATTAAAAAATACACACASAGAAATATTATCATGAAGCCAGCATGATAACGTCATTAGAAAATCTTTCTTAAAAGAGTCAAACAGTTTCTCATTTTGATGCATAAGTATTTGATAACCACCATCAGCAATTAATGTTATATATGGAAAACACTCGGATGTCTCATAAACAGCTAATCAAATGTGTTTTGATAAGTGACCAAATTATAAATGAATGCTTTTTTTCCAGTCAAGACAAGTATTAGAAGAATACAGTAGCACATTAATGGTGTTTCAGTAAAATAAATTAAAAAATTAAAAGGCCACTTTCCAAGCAATCCCTGCATATAATTATATACGCTTTGCTTCCAAAAATTCTTTGCCCAAATTTCATTTATGTTTTAATTGGCTTCCACTGTCCCAAGTCATGATCAATACACAAATAGCACATAAATTCTTCTAAAATAACAAAAGAAAAATCCTTTATATAAATGCATACATTTAAACAGAGAAACTTGCCAGTAATATTCCAGCACTACACTTAGGTGCTTGCAAATTAATTACTTTTTGGAATCAGAAAACTGCAGATGGCTAGTCTATTTTTACTGATACCCATGTCAAAATGTATTCTTCATTGATAACCAAAGAAAATTTGTTGAAAAGGAGTATATGGATCTACTTAGACTTTTTTTCCTAGCTTTTGGTTGATGCCAAATGTATTTTAACGTTTTAACACTACTGACTCATCAGGCAAGAAAGTGAGTGTGACCTACAATGTCATCCCTTTACAGATACTCGGCTAACCACAAAGCCAAATGCTCAACATTTACATTAGCTCTTTAGAGCTAGAGTGCTTTTCTASTCCTCTGAAAACTGACGCCTGACATTTATCTGGATGGGATGCCTTGCCAAGTGACAAGGTTTTAAATAATCATTGAATAGTGTTCCTCTTGGCATCAAGAGGGTATATGAATTGCCATGGTAGGGCAGGGAGGAAGGGAAAACTTCTATAGATACTACTGACATAAAAAACAATCTAGTACTAGAAGGTTTTCTTACTTGCCCAAGAACCTGTAAAAGTGACGTCTTCAGAATTACCTTCATAAAAAAAAGAAATATTTTATTATTTTATACAATGGTAAGCATAAGTACAAAATACTTTTATTTTTAAGAAGCCAACTTAAGTATTCAAATACAGCAATCCCATCACTAAAATGTACAACAGCTTACTAATGACTTTTTAAAAACAAATGCTTTAAAGTTTTTCTTAGAAATGAGAGCCCAACTTTCAATATTACTCCAGCTGTTGCAAAATACTTGTAACATGTACTACATTTACAAAAAGGCCAAACAGCCCACCTTTAGATTTGCTTAGTAATTACTTTGATTAATTAGCTACATGTTTTAAAAGACTGAATTATGCAAAAATTATACAGCAATGCAAACTAGCTATAAAATAAATTTGTATTACTCACTTCATACTGACAGTCTGAGGAAGAGTAAATATTTAACTCTGGAACCCTGCTGTCATTTTGAGGCTGAGCAATATGCAGTTTTGCAGAAATCTCAGTGAAAGACGGAATTCTGAAACAGCAACTTAATTGGTAACTGTTGTCCTTATAATCAAAAAAAGCCAAACATGCCTTAGTCTTCAACAAGTGCACGTAAAGCAGATCTAGTACACCAAGTGTCACCACAAGCTATGAGCAAAATGGTATAATGAACTTGTTTATCCTATCACAAAGAACTACATAACATTCTCAATCCACTGCCCTCTGAACTATCAAGGGGCATGGTACTAATGAAAACAGACAAGTTTAGCATTAGTGTACACGCTGCCTCACAGAACATGTAAATATGCTGAGTGACAAGAATGGGAAGGACAGATTCTGAAGAATACAATTCAGTTTCCTGCAAGTATTACGTTGTTAGAAAATACGGGGCGGGGGGGCTGGGGGAGGGAGGTATCCTTAAGACCTCTAAAATAAACAAGGAAAACAGTTTTCCAACCATCTAAAATAAAGTCAGGTTGTTCAACTGCGATTTATGAGTGACACATATTTCAAGCCATATCATTTGATTTTGTCAGGACTATGCTGCTGACGCAACTTAGGGCTGCTGTATGATCCAAACCCTGGGTTACAGGACGAAGTCAGCATCCAGAGCAGCCTCTATTCCCCACTCCTGAGGGTGTCAAAGATTATGCTGAGAATTTCAGACCAGCAAGTCTGACTTCCTTTTCGAGAAAAATAGTGAGAACTATTAAACAAACAATTAGTAGATATTCTGAGGATATTTTTCTGATGAAAAGTCAAAACAACTTTGTCAACAAAGGCAAAAAGGTAAATGAGGAAAAGATGCAGAAGCCAAACGCTTAAGACTGGAGAAGTTATCTCATATCAGAAATATTACCACAACAGAATACAAACATTCCTCAAAATCATCAAGAAGTAAGTTATAAAGTCCTTACTTTGCTACAATTATTGTGTCTTCATGTGACCAGGGTATATGAAGTCTGTAAACACTAGGTTTTCTTTCTGAAATGGAAGAGAATTAAAAAGTATAAAATTAATTAAGAACAAGATGTGGCAACTGTCTCCAAAAACTAAAATGCAAGTAAAACAAAGGCGACATATAGATCACTATACAGAATCACTGGGCTTGCAGTTACATTGCAATTGACATTGCAATGGAGATCAGTGCAGTTAGCATTGAACAAAAATGACATTTTTTTAACTCATGCTGCTACAGAACAAGACAGCGAGACATCAATGTTTAAAGGCAGGACAGTTATGAGAAAACTTCTGGTTGTCAATACAAAGCTGTAACCTCATGCTAATAAATCCATCACTTTTTTTTTTTTTTTTTTTTTGAAACAAAGTCCTTTAGCATCCCATTCTGTTTGAGCTTATGTAGCTCAACATTCAAATTTGAGAGTCCCATAATTAGCAAATAAAAATCCTAGCCAAATGTGCTATTCTGGAGAAACACTTTCAACATAATGCAGAATCCTGCTGAAAGTTCAACTTTCTTTTGCTGGGAAGTAAGAAAAACAAATATATGAGGACTAATTCCACATTTTCTTTGAGCTATCCTTCTTAACAAAAAGTGGAAAGGGAGAGATATTAGCAGAGACATTTGAGCAGATTATAATGGTGCTGCCTAAACCCCATTGCATGAGAGGACTTTTGTTTCCACCAGCTTCAGTCTTAAGGATTTTCAACAAGCTTTGTTTTATAAATTTATACTTTAGAAGACTTATATTTACCTTTGAGTGACTGGCAGTGGCTCTCTATATAAATTTTGAAAGCTTGATATATCTAGAACATTAAAAAAAAAAAAAAAAAGAAAAAAAAAATCACTTACATTCTCCAAACAGTGGTTACATTAGCTTAAAAAATTAAGTAGTATTCTTACTTGGTTAAAGTGCTGGAGCTGTACATTGTAAAGTAAGCCAGTCGAATTTAATAGAATTTTGCTTGAAGAAAGCCCTGTAAAGGATGTATTATTTTCACATATTAGATTAAATTATTTGGGAACTCACTACATCTTCAGATTTCTTTTTTCCCAAGGAGACTTATGTACTTCTATATCTGTTAGTCAAAACCTCCACATTTCTTACTACTTTGTCTGTTAATAACAAAAGCAGTATTAAATTTAGTAAAAACAAATGCCCCAAAACCTCCTGACCATTGAAATTTTTAGGCAAATTTATTATCCAAATGTTAGTAATATTAGTTTTCCATTTTCTTCCAAAAGTAATATGCTATACTTACCAAATGAAAAAAGATGTGTTACAGGAAGCTGCACTGTTCTGGAATCCTCTTTGAAGAATTCACAGTCCAAAGTATACTGCAAGTCAGGATGTTAAATACAGATCTAAACCGAGCACAAGAGTACAAAGCCTTTGCATTGCCAAATTCCATTCACAGGCTCAGGTAGAGTCCAGGAGACAAATACTGAAAAGCCACCTCTCCACACTCCACTGATAGGGACTGGCAGGTAGTTTGTTCCTGTACACAGCAGTACAAGTTTGGGTAGCTTAAGCATGACTTCCAGGTTACTCTAGCTCTCACCCATTTGCAACAGCCTTCAAAAGGCTATTCAAACAGCTGAGAATGACTAGAACCCAGTTCACATCCCCCCTTCTCAGGTACATCTTTTTTTGGGGGGAGCGTTGCAAAGGAGAGTGACTTGCCCAAACTCTGGATACAATTTCCTAAGCAAAAAGAACCTTTAGTTTGTCTCCTGAAGTCTAATCACGCAAAAGCAAAGCAAAATATCCAATAGGTATGAGTTGTACCATCTCTAACAAGTATTTAGTTCACTTGAAAATTCTTTTCCATCCCATTGTAAATCCAGCATTTGTTTACTTTTTAAAAGCAGTTTCCAAGATTTAACACTGGACCACAACTTAGCAGGTTACATTTCACAAGTGATCTCTCTTCTACCTTTGCTTATCCAGAACGTTTTATATTACTAATTTAACTGCAAGATGTCTCTGTCACAACTGTCTGAAGAGACACTCATAGACGAGCATTATAATCACTTCAGCTGTGAATAATTTCTTGGATCATGGATTATTATACCACAGACACAGAGACTCTATTTGTGTTGCAGAAAGGAATGTCAGATCTACTTAGACTTTAAATTCAAGTTCAGCATTCTGCCGTTTTCAGGACTAAAGGCCTGCCAGACCCAGCTGGGTAACACGCAAAGTCTGCTTAGATTCACTGCAACTGTTCCTCTTACTGGGATTCTGAGAGGCCTTGATGCAAAGATATTCAACTCATCTGTGAGATTCAGAACTATCAAATTCTGCACAACTCAAGTCGATCACATTATTTGTGGTCTCAGAGCTTGCAAAGGTATCTGTACCACACTCCCCAGAATCCATATGTGGTGCCTTCAATTATCTATGGCATTCTCCGCTACCCTGGATAAGAGAACTGACTGTTCAAAAAGATAAATATTCAGGAATGCAATCAGAATATTAAGAAAAACAAGGAAGAAGAACATTAGAATCTCCAACAAGAACTCTAAAGAAGTGGTTTGAGAACTGTTGCTTTGTATGTTTCAAGTACTATTCATGCCTTGCGTTTTGTATTTTATCAAATGAAAATGTTTCTGAGCTTACAGAATATAACAAAGTTACCTTCAAACCACACTGGAGTGTAGGTCTATGGTTTCTCAAAGTAACTTAGCACATATTTAATATACTTCCTTTTCCTTCTGTCATAGCTTCTGAAAGCTATGAACACACTAAGCAAGCAATTTCTGCATTTCATTTTTTTTTTTTTACCTTATTGCCAACTGTGGGTGGTACSTGAATGACAATGTGGGACAAAGAAGGATAGTCCTGAAGTTTCAATATTACAACCTAAAAAAA
>JAYKAV010000167.1:1306070-1410042 GCA_035582835.1 Phoebastria nigripes | reverse complement strand
AAAGAAAGAAAGAAAGAAAGAAAGAAAGGAGGAAAAAAAAAAGAAAAAGAAAAGCCATTACTGAACATACCCCTTAGCTTGCCCCCCTTGCCAGTTCCCAGATGTCCACCTCTTGTACCCCTTCCTCTGGAATACAACTGCATGTTCCAATGCTGTAAACAGAACAGATCCTTCTCCCATGACATGCAACTACCCCATGAAGCACCTCTCCCTCCTACAACTTATGTACAATACTTACCTTGGTGGTTGGAAGTAACTCAGCTCTCCAGGATAAATCAGAAGCTTCCAGGCTGTAAAAATTCATGCACATTAAACATGAGCATATTCATTATGAAGGCACTACGTTATGACAGTGGATTAACATACCAGCTTTTCTCTCTMTATATATATGGATTCACATGATTTTAAACTGAGAACAAGTTTGGGTCTACTGCAGTTAGCTACCATAGTAATTTGTCAAACTATAATCATTTTGGATACTGCAAATCTTGTTTTTGCAAAAACAAGTTAAGCAAAGCTCTAACTTTGTCATACACAAAACATTCAGCAGTTATGAGCCCTACAACTTCAGACACATAATGAAAACTCTTAATAAGCTAAAACAGCACTGGCATTGAATTAACACACAGTTTTATTAGCATCTCTTAAACATCAAAAGTACCAGTTTTTCCTATGGGAACATCTAAAACATACCATATAAAACAACAATTGTTAGCTGCTGCAGAGCTTGCAGCAGTTCTAAAATGGTGTGTACTTATATTAGGTTAACACACTGAACTGCAACACATTAATTCAGTCATTTTAAGTTATGATTTTTAGAATACCAGGATACTTCTGTTTCTCTGAACAGTGTTACATGACCTCAGGACACAGCCCACAGCAAAAACACTACTGTTAGATGAGGTTTTAGGTAGCAGTCCTGAACTAGGCTAACCTGCACTTGATGCTGATCAAAGGTTACACAAAGGTGTAACAGCCAACTTCTGCTTGGATCAGGAAAAAGTAATTATGACATCTGGCTATCAGCTGGAGGCAAGACTCTGTGGCTATACACCTCAGCACATATCCCAGAACAGATAAATACTATGCTAGCTCAATTCCACCTGGAAGCTTTCCCTAATCTGAAGGGTAGATTGAATTTACTTAGAGCTTACTTTGCAAATGTAAGCTAAGCCAGTATTTTAAAACCATTTTGTAACAATTGTAATGACCTGATTCAAATAATCACTAAATCACCCATGTTTCTAAATATTTTTCATATGACAATAGCAATTTTGGAATAAGAAAAAAAAAAAAAGAGATGCTTCAATCCACTCTTCTGAAGGCTTTGAGTGACATTTGATGTCATCTGTCATAGGATTCTAAAGAGATGCTACAAAACACACAATTTAGGAATCCAGCACAGCACGTAGTATCCACAAGAGAGCAACAGAAGCAAATTTTCACTGCTATGAAGGTCAAAAATATAGCTTAAAGAAGAAAAAGTTCACCTATTTTATTCTGCATTCATGCAGTAATTTTGAGAAAACCTATTCTTTCCAGTTTTCTTGGTGATACAGAAAGCATGAATTATTCACAGTAAGAATTTTACTTTTCTTCCCAATCTCTTCCTTCCTAAGGAGGAGGAGATTTTATATGCTTTAAATTCAAATGTAGTCTCACAAGATCCATTTGAATAAAGAACAGGAACTGTTTATACTCACCACATCGACGAATTACTGTTCATACAGCCATAAATCCAGCTACTTGTGTCCTGTAAAGTCAATACCATAAAATAGTACATTACCTATATGTGACTGTATTTATAATTATATTAAAAATAGCAATTCTTTACTGCAAACAATGCAGGAGTTAGTGCTGATAATCTTCTCCAAAATTTCTGTATGCTAACTGTTTCAGTACACCAGATGTCAGCAACTGTTCTAAAAATTCTCTGATAGCAGAACTTTGGTACAATTAACTTACTAAAAAGAGGAACAAGCTTCCATCTTCATCTCACTCCTTTTCTATTAAGCTATCACKATAGTGACCAAACTCTCATAAGGATGTCACATGCTGAAGTGTAAAAGCGAAGATGATGATGAAAACGGTCTCTCTCAGACTTCCTCAATTATTTATAATGAAAGATACCCACCAACTTTTCTTCTTCATTTCACAATGAAGTCAGACTTCTGTGTTAACACCAAGTGATATCAGACATAAAAGTCTGATATCATAATCTTGGAATTACAATTACAGGGATGGAAAGATGAAACATAAAAGAGTGAAAGGTGGGGGTTTCTAGGAACCGTTTTAAATAACTTCCATTTGCCACCTTTTCTAGTTATGAATCAATACATTTTCTAAAAACAAATACAAGGTTGAGCAAACAAACTTTCATCATTTCACTTAAAAAAAAATCTGCCTTACATATGATGTAAAATTCAATTTTATTAGGTTTAATCTTTTCTACCTAAAAGAAACGTCTCAATATACTATCCTAAGTAGTCAAGGAATACTTTAGATTTTTAATGTTCTACTGCTCCCCGCCTTGAGAATTTAAGTGTCCTGAAGCAATAGCACCATGATGCAAGTATCTCAGACATTGTTCTGTACCTCCTCCTCCTCCAGCAGTACTAGTCCTGTCTTTTAAGATATTGTAACAAAGGCAAAAGTTACCCTATTAAAGCACAACTAAGATCACAACAAATGTGTAAATATTGAAGRTGCTACTGGGAAGGACAATTAGAAAAGCACTGAGAATATACAATCTTTTTTCACAATGGTGGTATGAACCTCTTCTTTGGTAAGGGGAGGAGTGGCAACATGGACAGGCAGGATGGAATGGGAAAGCATCTCAATTTTCTTGCTACTAATCTAAAATACTCATGTAATTCTGAAAAGTATATTTATCCGTCTCCTGTCCGCCAAGAGATCGCATTCATTCCTTTCAAAAAATATTTTTAAAAAGATTTCAAAAACATTTTGGCTTAATTTATGTGTCTTGAGCTAAAAATATAAGAAATGCACATTATTGCCTCTCCTCTCAATAGAGGAGACAACTGAGAAGGTGYTGTTTTCTCATCTGGCTTTCATTCACTTCCACTGCTTAGTGGAAGGTCTCTGTAGCCTTTCAGGCTTGCTTAAATTTTATTATGGGAAAGCAAACCTATAAACAGCTTTCCCAAATTAGAAGTACGGCTGAATCCTGGCAGCACTAAAAATAACTTCTTCATTCAAAACCATCAATACAGAACTGCACTAAATTAAAGCAAAAAGTAATCTGGGGCTAACCATAAGATTAAGTCAAAAATAAAACATTTGAGGTTCAGGTGGCATTGAAGGTTTCAGGTCTTGAACACRAAGTGTGACATGCTAAAACAGGAAGTACATCTAACACAATGTATTAGGCTGTGAATGTAAACGGATGTCAGTAATTTCAACAACTGTTCATTAAACTGTCTTAAAACTGCAGCAAATCTAAATTAAAAAAATACAGCTTTATAAACAAACTCCAGACATTAAAGAAGTATTTTCTCACCAACATACTATTTTCACAGTAAACATGACTGTACGATTTTCTGTGGCTTGCAAGAGGAAATGTGAAATATTTTCCATCAGAACCCTTAAAAGAAAAAAAAAAAAAATTGCTCATTAGTAAAAATAAACATAAAAACACAATGAGGAAGAAAATGTTACTTACATTGTAAACTGAGTAAGTCCATTTTGAGGCTTTGACTGTAATCCACATGAAAGCTCCTGAAAATAAACATGTTTTTATATGCCACACTGCAGGAACTATTATCCTTATCTCCAAATCTTATCCTTTACTTTTTGCCAAGATCTTATCTCTTATCTGTAAATGGCCGTAAACTTTATAAGCTTTAATCAACACTCAGGATTGCTACTGCTTAGAATTACGTGCAACAGTTATCATCAGTTACACAGGCAACAGCAAAACCCTAGGATCCAATTACTACATATTAACTGTAAAATAAAACCCCTATGGATCTTGAAACAAAGCTCTCAAGGCAACAAAACAAATAAGAAGCTGAATGATACTAATGTAATTACAGGGTAAGTGACTGATTAAAGCTGAGGCAACATTAGAAAGCCCCAATCTTTGTTCCTGTCAGCGTCTTAAGAAAACTAATACAGAAACTTGTGTAGAAGCAAGTCAACGATGAAATGAATAACAYGTACAAGAAAACAGTAGCAGTTTAAAGATATGTCTGGAGAAAAAGAGTAAGACAGAATAATGAAGAGATCAGAGATACAAACACTGCAAATTGTCATGCAAGAAGGTTAATATCTTTGTTCTATGTAACTAGAGTAACAAGTTCATCACAGAAATTTAGCTAAGTGTCAGGAGGTCACCACAAATAGGAAGATGCAAACATGAAATCCAATTTAAACATATTCCTCCTTATTGCTAAAAACTGACCCAAAAAAAGGCAAACAAACAAACAAAAAATCAGTTCCACAACCTCTTTGAGCACCTGTTCCAGTGTTTGAACACCCTCCTGGTGAAGAACTTTTTCCTAATATCTAATTGGAATTTCTTTTGTTGTAACTGGACTCTACTGCCTATTGTGTTATCACTGTGCACCTCTGAGAAAAATCTAGCTTCACCTTCTCTCCAATCTTTCATTAGGTAGTTGAAGACAGCAACAGRATCCCCCTTAGCATTCCCTTTATGGTGAAAAAACCCAGTTCACTCAGCCTCTCCCCCATGTCCTGTGCCCCAGGAGCTAAGCATTTTTGTGGTCCTCTGCTCCATACTCACTTCAGTATATGTCAATGCCTAAATGCGTTCTTATACCAGCGTGGCCAAAACTGGACACCAAAGTTCAAGCTACCTTAGTACTTCTGCAATAGCTTACATTAAGAAAATTCCTGAAATAAAATGGTTTTCATAAAATGGTTCAGCCCACTTCAGCAAAACTAGGAATACAGCTGTGCCCTGCAAAAGTCCTGTTTACTTCCCAAGACTCCGTGCAGTCAAAACTTCTCACCTTTAACTATGCATTCTTAGCAGTTACAAGGAAAACATTAGTGTGCAGTGCATTTTACCCTGCAGATCTGAATATTCAGGATTTCCATGAGTAGCACAAAACTAACACAATGGCTCTACAACACCCATACTATCCCTCTTGCAAGCATGGGATATAAGCATAGATTAGACTGTACTTTTGACATCCAGCTATTCCCAATTTCTGAGATTGTCTACTGGACACCCTGGTGTAAATATGACTCCTGCTAATCCCCCAGAATCTAAGCCATAAAAAAGTGACAGATTTTTGCTCCTACCCCTTTTAATCTACTTAGTGCTGAAACCAGACAAAAGCGGATCGCTTAGGTCTATAACCCATATATCATTTTAGCAGTGTCTGAAGAAGGACAAAATGTATTCCAGAAGTTTGTTAGTGAGAAGACTAACTATTAACAAAGGAGTATCATTGAATCCTGTTCAAAAGAAAACTGCTGCACACCTGTGAGTTCTGTAAAAACTTCAGGATTTTCCTCAAATATCTTTGCAGGGTGTCTCACAAAGTGGTGATTCAGTACAGACATTCTCTTCTTTGGATCCTCGGTTATCTAAAAAAGAGCACATTGTCAAATTTTATTTTACCAATTTGTGTGATTTACAATCATCACATGATCATAGCTAGCAATACAGTTTTGGGGATGAGAGGCAGGAGAGATTGTTAGAAGACATGGTACACTTTCTATTCTAAATTCAATAATCTGAACAAATAAAGTGCCATCAATAGCCAATCAGTRCAACAGAGGAAGTCTACACATGTTATAAAGCATAGCTAAAACTTTTAGGAGTTTTATATCCTTGCCTACTCTTAACACAAGAAAACCATTCTATTAAACTTTCTTTATAGACACACATACATTCTTCCTGAAATAACACACTTATGCCAGAGTTTAGGAAAAATTCTCACATTTATATTTACTAGTCTGAGTTCACAAATCCAGCTTACTACATCTCGTCTTAATATTTCAAGCATCCAAATAGCTGTAGAGCTACATTGGGATTCGCTTTTGTTTGGAGTTGGTTTTTTGGTTTTGTTTGTTCATTTTTTCAAAATCAAATTTCCAGGACTAATTTTTGTCTATTCAGCTATTCAAAATTGTGGCCATTACAACTGATTTCTGAAAAGTTTTACCCTCCAGCATACTGTCAGTCAACTCCAGAACAACTGTACACCCTTTTTGTCTCTGTAAATCACATGTTAAAGTGAGTACACCTAAGAAACCAGAGAAGTCTGCCCCAAACAGCCACAAAAAGAACACCTGGAAGCCTTCCTCTTCTATGTCTGGGGCTCTACTCTTACGTATTTTCAACCTCTTGGACCTTAATTCCAATTCATGTTTATTGCTGCATAACATTTCAGAAAGAGAACAGAGTACAATAGGAGATTTCTCCAACAGTTTTCAAAAAGTAAGATGCAGGATATTTATTTAGAAAAGCAATAAATAATGGTAGCTGGAGGTAAACAAATATGCTAGTATTTTACTTGCATTCTATTTTTGCAAGTGCTATTTGCAAAAGAACACCACAAATACGTGCTGGCCACTATGATGACAACACATGGGCAAGTTCGAGAAGTATTATGTCTGAGTTAAACTATCACAGTTTTTCACCCTTTGTGTACTAGTCAGAGAAAGTGACTTGAACACACATTGAGAGGTCACATTCAAAGCTACACAGCTAGCAAAATTTGTTTATCCTAGGTCAACTAGTGCAAGGTCAACTAAATCTGCTGCATTATGGAAGAAAAGTTCAGTCCACACCCCAGCTATAAAGCATCAAGCAGTCAATAATAAAAACAGAGTTAACACCTAATTATTTCTGACACGTTGGTCAAACAATACAAAGCCATGGGATTTTTCAGTGACTGGTACAAAACGGCAACAATTTTCTCAGCAAGACTTAGAATAATCAAAAAGGAGTTTTCTGTATAATAGGGTGATATTTGTCCTGATTAAGCATTCTGGGATGGAAGAAGAAAGTGTGATGGGGAAATATACAGGAGATCACATATACAAACCTGCCTTGTATTTTCATCTATGAGATCAAAAAAAGCTCTAATGGTAGCCAGGATCAATTCTTTGCACCTAGAAGACAGAATAAGTAAAATTAAATCTAGAAAGGAAATATCCAGGAGAATAAAAGTGGTCAGAAGAGACATCATAATAATATGCTGAAGTTAAATTACTGTATAATGTGGTAACAGTAGAGAACAGAGGGATGTATGGTCAGTCAATTAACCTTTGTTCCATTAGCTTACCACACTATGGAGAGATGGTCTGTTGAGGCCCAAGCTCTAGGCACAGCTGAGCTCTGTTCGGGGAAGGACAAAAGTTAAGATTTTGTTARTATTCAACATCTTAAGATTTTAAGCAAGCCTTTCCCCTCCTTATTTAAACGTATCTGCACAATTATTAAAAAGAATATTGTTTATCTTAAGAGTTTCAGGGACTAGGGTACAATAGAATGACTTCTTCAGTCAAAAATCTTACAAGTGTAAAACAGGACTTAAAAAACAAAATGATTAAGTTATCTATGTTAGATAGCAGAGACTAATGGTGAAAGGGCAAATAATGGTGTGGAGGAAACTTACCAAAGATTTCTTCAAAGACTGCTTCTATGACTAATCTTACTATTTTAATAAGTGATCCTGGCACACAATAGAAGCATGCCAATTAAAGGTGCTGCTGAAAAAGCAAGGGCATCCTCAACGGAAAGGAGCATCAGAACACCATGCAGAAAGAACTGGATAGTCTGAAGCTATTCATTTGTATAAGTGTATTGCATGTATTGCGTTTTAGGGACTAATAATATCAAAAACACCTCCCATAAACGGAGCTCATCACCTAGTTGTACAACTTGATTCAAGTAAGCTATGAACTATTAATACATTACAACCAGGAAGAAAAAACCAAACCAAACAACAACAACAAAACAACCCCCAAAACAAAACAAAAACCCCAAAACCCACAAACCAAAAAACAAAACAAAACAAAAAAAMCATGAGAAAGAGCTGGTACCACTACACATGAGATCTCATGCAAAATTCTGGTCACCAACACTCAAGAGAAATGAAAGTAGAGCAGATGCAGAGAACGGTTACTAGTACAAAGGGAATGCAGAGTTAATCTTCTTAGCCTAGCAGAATTAGAGCTGAGACTATTTATAGACAGCTTTCTGTACAATGGACAGGGAGGTAAACACCAAGGGAATGACAACTATTTCAGATAACATTTCAAGTTGATGTCAGAACAAACGCATTTAAAAGCTGGCTTGCGCAGTAAATGGAAGTTGGAAATTACAAATTTTCTTCCTACTGAGGAGTGTTTTCCAGCTTCTTCCACGTTGGGAACAGACTGATGGCGGGGGGATGGAATGACAAACCTTACTGCTTCTATGATGTTGCTTGATTAATTTTGGAAGGAGATAGATGCCTGCAAAAGCAGAAGACTGGACTTGATGATCCCGTAGATCCTTTCTATTCCTAAGTTCTTTGAAAAACAATAAATACAAAAAGAAGGCTCGAAGCCAAAGCTGTCTTTTTATAATCAAACCAGCAGTCTACTCCTGTACTGCACATCTGTCAGTCTCCACATACACATCTGTTATAAAAATGCAGGAAAATAAAACCTGAGTTCTGAAACTAAAAAGGTGCAAGAAGGCAGTGAGAAGAAACCAAGTGGTAGATGATTCAAATCCACCCCAACATATCCTCTTCCAGTGGACACTCATGTATACTACATCAACTATTTATGGTTTTATAACCATACACTATCTAGTTTGTGTTTTCACATGTAATATTGTCCTGGTTCCGGCTGGGACAGAGTTAACTTTCTTCCCAGTAGCTGGGGAGGGTGTGCTGTGTTTTGGGTTTGGTATAATGGGAGCGTTGATGGCCCATTGATGTTTTGGGTGGTGCTGGGTGGTGCTTGCACCGGGCACTTTTCGGCCTCCCATGCCCTGCCAGGTGCATGGGAAGCTGGCGGRGGGACCATAGCCGGGGTGTTTGACCCAGCTGGCCAATGGGGTATTCCATACCATGTAACGTCATGCTCAGTATAAAAACTAAGGGGGGGGGGCCCTGGGTCCCAGGCTCTCGTTCGGTTCAGCGGGTGGTGAGCAATTGCATTGTGCATCGCCTGCTTTGTATATTGTTGTTGTTGTTACCACTGTTACTATTACTGTTCTACTTTGTTTTATTTCAATTATTAAACTGTTTTTATCTCAACCCGCGAGTTTTCCTACTCGTGTCCTCCCGATTCTCTCCCGCATCCCACCRGAGCGGGGGGGTGAGCGAGCGGCTGCATGGTGTTTAGGTGCTGCCAGGTATTTTCAAATTTAGTTATACTGTGATGCGCATACAGACTATAATTAGACACCGATACATGCATTACATAAATAGCTATCTAACATAGCTCCATGCAAAACCAAAAAAATAGTTTGCTTCTTTACCACAACAGATAAGGCACTGTCATGTTGACTCAATCTTGGTAGAAAAGCCAGTCCTGAACGAACTTGGTAATCTCTGAATCCTCCCGCCACAGAAAGGGTAGTTAAATTTCTTAAATCTTGGGCCTTTAGAATCCAATGATTGTTTACAGCTGTATAAAAATCTATAAAATATATTAAAATCAATCACAATTTCCCCATAAGTCTATTTGATATACAAAAAAGCTATAGAAACATTTAACTAAAAGTTTCTGTAAGCCCCCCTAGAGGCATTCAAGCTCCAATTATCACTTTTGATTCATATAAGGAAGGAAAATTATTGTTTTAACCCCAAGGAGGTAGCAGTTGGGAAAGACAGATGCACTTACACTTTCTATATCAGCTGAGCACATATATTGTTTAAGTAGCAAACCACAGTTTTATTTTAAGGACAGCCACAGTCCAGAAACAGTCAGCAAGGAAGAAGCATTGCATTGCAATCAATTGTAGGAGGGAGAATTAATACAAGCACAATAGATCAAATTCAGCAGCTACAGATAATCCATTCTTCTCAGGTGCCACAGAGAATAATGAAAATAAACGTCTATTCCCTTTCCTTCACCAATTCCCTCAATATCTACATGTAGCAGCACAATTATCACTGAGCACAGATTTCATCAGTATAGTTTAGTCAAATTTAGCTTTTCAGGAAGTGTATAGTACATGCATAATGATTATACTTCATTTTTTATGCCACAGTTATTTAGGTGAGCAGAAAATATGATCTATCTTTTATATAAATATATATAAAATGTATAATTCTACCTATATTCAATATTGGCACACACACCCCCCAACCTCTGGGCATGACAAACATTAAATTTAGCAACTCTATTGAGGCAATTCATTTGATAAAGAAAGTCATTACAGAGGTCAAGTTTTACAAAAAAGAAAGAAAAAATGTCATTCACTGGAGAGCTTACAAATTTAGTAACATGCTCTACAACTTACTAAAATTACAAATTATTGAGAGCTCCAGGCCCTGCACAGAAGCTCAAGTCCACATAATGCATTTTATATGACACCTTACTTTCTCTCAGTATCCTAGTGCTCTCACACAACTACCCGAGTAACAAAGGAATAGATTAATTACAGTAA
This sequence comes from Phoebastria nigripes, assembly GCA_035582835.1. NCBI lineage: Eukaryota > Metazoa > Chordata > Aves > Procellariiformes > Diomedeidae > Phoebastria > Phoebastria nigripes. Next base: position 1,399,433 of record JAYKAV010000167.1, on the reverse strand, counting down.
ACAAACCAGCACATTTTGCTGTTGATTTGCAAGAATCTCACCTATCAATGCTTGAGAAGATCAATAAAGAAATACAACATAATTAGATAATCTGCAATACTTACCAGTAAGATATTTGTCTAAAGGCATTACAGGTGCAACATGAGGTGTGGCTTGCGTAATGAGGAGGTTTATAAGTTCAGGCTTAAAATTCTTCAGAGTAAGCAATGCTCTTGCAACAAGACCACCCATGGAATGACCTACTATTGCAACACTGGTCGGTGCAAATTCTCGATCCTTAAACAAAGAGCAAAGAGTAATTAGACACATCAAAAATAGATTTGACATTGAACTATGGTTATCAGTTGTACATTTTTTTCCCCAAAATTAACTTAACGTCCTCTCAAGGATAATATTAACTAGTATCAACTTGACAAGTTTACAAAATGAATATAAATTTAGTTGCTATCTCAAAAAACGTGCTTAACGTGAAGTTTGCAGCTCAAAAGGAAATATTATATAGCCTATGTAAGCATAAGAAACTCCAGCTTATTTTAATTTCTGAGACTTTTAGGGACATAGGCTATCAGAGAACTTTCCTAGAGAAAACTGGATGTAAGGTAATGCTATATTAATATTTTAATAAGCTAGGATAAGTTTACATCTCTACTACAAAAAAAGCATACATTGTGCATGGAAGTTTTTATTTAGAAACACAATATAGAACCTAACACCAAGGCTCTGGGATTGTCACAAGCATTAAAAATCTATTAAAGAGCAGCACTTCTCTACTGCACTATTATCACATTCAATTATCTACAACGTTATAAAGTCTCCCTCCCTTATTCATCATTCTTCAGTTTTCCAGCAGAAAAGGCAGCCCAGAATTCCATTCCAAAATGCAAGTACATTATTCAGCATATGTCACTACTTACCCTGTACAACTTAAGAATTACTTTTATGCATTCATGCACAAACTTGGTCTGTCGTTGCAGACTACCACCATACAATGCAACCAACTCCTCATTAAAGTTGACACTGAAGAAATTAAAATGATACTTGAAGTCAACATCTTCTGCTTTTCTAAGTGCAATGGAGCCAAGAGAACGTACTAGGAAAAGAAACCACATCAATTAGAACAGTCTAATAGTCAGTGCTTAGCACCATCATTAGTAGACAAACACATAAATATATAATCTATTAAAAAACAAATGTTATCTTCAATCCATTGTTCATTTCAAGTAAYTTATAAAAGTAAAAAAAGGATGAAAAGGACATCCAAAAGCAAATAATCTCTTTTCTAATAGGCAATCACACTTGTTTTGCAAAAACAGATTTGAAGATATAAATAATCAGAGCAAGAGTATCAGCCAGTCACCGTCAGAACCGAATTGTAAAATGAGAAAAGAAATAATTATTTTTATAAGAATCCCTCTGATAAAAAAAAATATTAGTAAACATATCATAACAAGAGCTTACAGAAGAATGTGGAAAAGAACAAACCTGATTAGATGAAAAGAAAGTTTGGAATGAGTTACCAAGAGCTGCATACTATGCGTATGGCAGTTAACCATGCAACTTAGCTTACCGCTGACTACAGAGATATTTTATGTAAAAAAAATAATTTATACAAGATCAAGGATTATGTTCCTCCACCTGAGGGCTGCTTTTCTCATCTCATTTGCACCTTCTTACCACCACCAGGACAAGAAGGCAAAATGAGCAGTCTTAACTTCAACTCTAGAGGCATTGTTACTTCTAGGCTTTCCTAAAATTCCTTTGAAGACCATCAACTCTAGGACAACATTCCTAAATACCACCAAAATACATATGGGGGATTGGAAAACCAAACCCTAAAAGACACTTTTCCACCTAAAATCTTGAGGGAGAAAACGTTCTGTTTACAAGGTCTTGCTTCTGACCCGTCTTCTCTGTCTAACCCCGGCTGCTATTTAATGCAGCCTTCTGAGTGCAGAATTGTCCCTGAGTTTCCATGGAGACATGGCAGGATGGGAACAGTAATGGCTGCAAATAGAAAAGCATGGTAGGGGAAGAAGAAAATAGAAGAGAAAGTCCCAAAAGCAAGTATATAAAATAACTAATGATCACCAGAAAGGTCTGCCCAAATCCTGCACACAGAAGCAAACTTCTAGAGTGCAACAGTTTCAGAGATCTGCAGCCTGCAGAATTCTCCTTCTTGGAAAAGTTTGCTATAGAAATTAACACATCAAACAAATTTCAGCAAAGCTCATGAAATGGGAGAAGAATATTTATGAAATACTTCATATGTTCAAACACCCAAACAGATATTATCAGCATGATGAAAATTATAAATCTAATTTGTATTCAGTCATTTCACCAATTCTATCTAAAGCTAATAATCAATAAGAACATCTTCAAAATGGTTTGAAAAGACCTAAAAAGTATTTAAAAGATCAAGTGTCTTATCACAACTTTATATCTTGGAGGTCATGGTAAAAGGAACAAGAATATTGCCAAAGATCACAAGGCAAGTGTGTGACAGATTCCTAAATAGAACTCAGGATCTCAATTCTCCCAATCTCAGGTTCATTCCCAACAATTAAACCAGACCACCATCTTTTACTCAAAGCCTCAATTTTGTACGTTTTAAAAGGTTCATTTTAGTGCCCATGGAAGATGATGAATTAACATGTTTCAAAAGTGCCTGTAACACATCAAAATAACAAGCCCAGAAAAGGCAGCAGCAGCACTTCTGTCTTCATTGCTCAGCAAATATGAATATGTTTTAAACAAGTATGAAAATAACAATAGCGACACCTACTCTGCTTATCTAGGTATCAGAATTAAAGTGTGTTATCCCACAATAAATTCTGAACAAAATATGAATTTTCATAAATTCCATAATAAAACAAAACTATTCTGAGCCACTGATTAAGGCAATTTATTTTAACAAACATTTCGAAAAATGCACATACTACTTATTGCCAGTCTCCCTAAATCAAATTCTCAAAACAAAGAATAAATATTTAAATATTTACTGACCTTAAGTAGCACATTATATCCACAGCATGTAGTACTTCTACTCACCTAATTTATGTTTTTTTTCATATACTTTCTTCTGATTCCTAACATACCCTGAATGTACCAATCATTTTATTTCCTGCATAGTGATGTACTGCYGTGTTTTTAGAGACAGCATTAATTCACAGATTTGCAATACTTTATACACAATTACAAAAGTCCATATGGTATCCCTCATAATCATTATGTTCGTAATCTTCTTTGGATACTATTGTGCCTGCAAGTCTGTATGGGTTTTCTGAAAGTACGAGTTGGTGAAATATTTTACTTTGTTATAAGCTAAGCGGGTATGTTCTCAAAGAAAATAACTTTGTAAAGGTTCTCTGAAATCAGATAATTTTATCATCAAGTTCAGTGCAAACATAAGGAAAAATTATCACAGTAAGACATCAGGGTTTAGACTGCGGTGGTTTTCCCCATACACACACATCAATTTTGCTAACATCGTAAGAGTGTTACTGACTGTTTCAAAGCACATTTTAGAGAACAAAAATAACTGTCTGACAAACCCAGYCTGGAAGGAATACCGGATACTTGAATAAACACTTAAACACAATACTTCATGTTCATCAAGCTACTAACTTTGGTATCTACAATGAAAAATAAAAATGCTTTAAAACTATTACTTCTTTTCATTTGGAGTCTAGAAGCATAAGAGGGAATAACCTGGAAAACAAAAGCAGGCTATGTGTAAAGTGGGAAGATGATGCTAAAGAAAAAACACCACCACATAAAGAGGTAGGAAACAATGAAGCTACAGGGCAAGCCACAAGATGATGCTTATTTCTATAGCACGTAATTACTTCACATCACAGATGGTAGCTTGTTCAGTTTCTTCTAATCAAATTCAGGTCTTGTTTTATTTGGCATAACTGCACTAAAAGTTGTTCAAATCAAAACCAACTAGATGTTTGCGATCAAAAACACAGCAAGGGTGCAGTGCTGCCATAGTACGACATAAACTGTACTGTCTCTGGCTTTCAAAAGTTAAAGTCTTATTCCAGAAAAATATTATAGCTCAACTGTTCAACTGATTTCAAACAAAAATCTTTTGACTTCTTGAAATCAACCATGGACTAACAAGGATATCTACACCATAATATGATCAACCATTATTACTTTTGTTGATATTTTTTCAAACAGAAAACTTCTTGCTGTTAACTAATGCATAAATATGAGCGCTCTTTGTAACMTACCTGTAACTTAGCTAAATGCTTACCTTGTTTGTAACTGCCAGCATTCCCAGGAAGAAAGAGAACTGGAATTCCCGTCAATAGGAGATTTTTGTTTTCTTCGGCGTAGTTCCCTTCCCCGTATAGATAGAGCTCATACGCTGGGTATCGTCTGGCTGTTTTCTTCGGTAATTTTATTTTCTGTTGCAAAAGTTAAAGAGAAACCAGTTACCTTGTTATATTGTTGCAAACAAGAAAATATAGTGGCTATCCAGTAATTTAAATGATCTGGCTGTTTAAATGTTTTATGTATTGTTTTAAATTACACTCTAAAGAATACAGAATGAAAAACTGGGTTTTGCTTTAAAAAATAATTAAAAATAAAGTATCAAGTATTTTGTTTAAGTAGGTATTAGTGTGCATAATGAGTGGCTGCAGTTACTTAGTTGAAACAGCTATTAAGTTTAACTGGCTTTGAAACAAGCTGCAAATGAATGCAATTACGTATCTTTTAAAGTTGCACGTTCCTAAAGTAAACCTAGTCTTATACTACGGGGGGGAGGAGGAAAGCATGTCAAAACCCAACCACTTCTCCCAGGACACGAGAATTTGAGAGCAGAAACTGGGGCACATGAGTGATCCTAATTATTCCTACTGCACCTGAATGGTTCTGGAATTCTTTCCAGTACCACGTCACTCAGAACAAGGATATGCTATAATTAAAAAATAAATTTATTAAGGTGTAATTTATGTTTTAAGGTGTCCTGGTTTCAGCTGGGATAGAGTTAATTTTTTTTTCCTAGTAGTTGGTATAGTGCTATGTTTTGGATTTAGTATGAGAAGAATGTTGATAACACACTGATGTTTTTAGTTGTTGCTAAGTAGTCTGCTAGTCAAGGACTTTTCAGCTTCCCATGCTCAGCCAGGTGCACAAGAAGCTGGGAGGGAGCACAGCCAGGACAGCTARCCCAACTGGCCAACGGGGTATTCCATACCATGTGACGTCATGCTCAGTATATAAAGCTGGGGGAAGAAGAAGGAAGGGGGGGACATTCGGAGTGATGGCGTTTGTCTTCCCAAGTAACCGTTACGCGTGATGGAGCCCTGCTTTCCTGGAGATGGCTGAACACCTGCCTGCCCATGGGAAGTAGTGAATGAATTCCTTGTTTTGCTTTGCTTGCGTGCGCGGCTTTTGCTTTCCCTATTAAACTGTCTTTATCTCAACCCATGAGTTTTGTCACTTTCACCCTTCTGATTCTCTCCCCCATCCCACCAGGGGGGAGTGAGCGAGCGGCTGTGTGGTGCTTAGTTGCTGGCTGAGGTTAAACCACAACATAAGGGAACACTTTATTTTACAGAATAAGGTCAAAACTAAACTCAGTTTTGCATCAGACATCTTCTCTTTAGGTCTCCCTTAATTGCTTTCTCAAAATAGAAGCATCTCTATTTCGGATATTTCAGTTGTTTCTCTCAACTGCATCTACAGTAAACGCTATTTAGCTTTAATTCCCTGCCCACACACACTCTTTCCCTTCCCCTGTTCTTCTCTGTCTCCCCTCAGCTAAAGACTATTTCCTTTCTCCCTTAGCCTTCAAATCGTTTGCCATATTGGTTATTTGCAACCTCTTCTTATGATGTTTGATATATATTTTTTAAATGTATATTCCATAATATATAAAAATATATATTATATTTTTTATAATATTATATAATATATTATAACAAAATACACATATTAGAGAGAGAGAGTGCGTTTAATTCCTTCACTGTGAATAAAAATGTTAAGCTTTGTTCAGGGCTTATGTCTTCAGGTCATCCTTTCCATGTTCTTTCCCTTTTCTCCATCATCTCACCTTTCCAACTTCACTGACCTCACTGTCCCTTTCTCATTCTTTTCTACTGCTCCTTTTTCAAAGGCTTTCAAAATTCTGTGAAAAAAACTTAAATTAATCAGTTTTCACTACTAAACTAAGAGTGCCATCAAGATATGTTTATATGACTTCCTGATGGATCAAATCAACTATTCTTCCACAGTGTCTTCCTGGTTCATTGTCTTTCCAAAAACTTGTACAGAACATAAAATTAATGAGCTGCCCTTCTTTAGGTCAATGTCGAAAGCAAAAAACTACACAATCCATGCAAACTGTACTACCAAAATATTGGGGGTTTTCGGTAAATCACAGTGCTCAAATATTATAACAAAATGGCAACATGTAACTCCAAAGGAAAACGGACATTCATGTTCCATGACAGTGGTTTTAAATCCTGAATTCCCAAGACATTGGTTATACAATTGGTTGTAATGAGCTACAGTAACTTTTTACAACGTCAATGTAGGCTTCATTTTTCACCCTGGTTCCCAAAGAAATTAGGCTTATGTGAAAAAGTCCTCATTTCTAACTTCCAAATCTCTTACCAAGCTTAGCTGAACAGGACAAGAGTGGGTTAAATTCAAATACTGCAATTCTACAACTCAGGCAAAAAAAGATGGTTATGCACAAAAAAGAAAAAAAAAATCCAAACCGATTCCATTACTTAGTATTAGCTTGACTGTGAGCTAACCCACACTGTTAGACACAAAAGAAATGAAACTTCTTATGTTTAATTGCTCCAACAGTTATTTGTTTTGTAATGTGATACCCAATCCGGAAGGGAGGACAGGTACCTTTCACGTGAAATTCCGACCTTTTGGTTTCCTACCAATGCCAGCATTACAAAGACATTAAAAATTAAACAAACCACCCCTCCAAGAATAAAGAGRTACTTGAAAAGTGTAATGCCTTAGCAAACCCAGACAAAATCATAATTTCTCCCTGCCCAAAAGTACTGTTTTCCACACAGTAAAAGTGATTATTCAGGGAATAGAAATTCTGAGAGGCAAGACAGCCAGCTGCGACTTGCATCTCCTGCATGGAACTACTGCATACCCTTAAGCCTTGCATCTCCTACCAGCACAACACTTGCCTAAAGATGCTTAGAATTTAAGCCCTGACATAACGAGCAAATACAAAAGGTGTGTGGTGGCAGAGGAGAACTTCAGGCAACCGCCAATAACATCACACAGATTTTGCTAGTAACTTTCCGTTGGTTGGCTTCAGATTGAAGTAGGTTTTGGCTGCTAGGAGATCTGAAAACTTACTGCGTAGTATTTAAGTATTTATAGCTGCTTCAACAATTTTGTCCTACAGCACTGACAAAACAACCTTTGTAGCTATACCAAGGTTCTCTTTTGTAGGCTAACACGATTATGTCAAGGTTAGCAAATGAAGGTTAATAGATCCAAAAATTAACTTGCTGCTTCATTACCAATTTAGGTACTAAGGTTTTGCTTTAAGGTCTTCTTTACTATGCAAGACAGCTTGCAACCTACTTCAGAACAGAATATTGTTTAGAATACTTCATATTTTTTTCAACATAGATTATATCCTAGATAATGCTAAATGAATGTTCAGGAGCCAACAAATTATGCTTTGGGATGCTTTTAACAGGACAGAAGATCCTGTAATGAGAACTGCCATTAAAAAGAGAAATTGTTTTTTAACAACTGCATGCAGTATTAGCAGTGAACCTACATGTACTCACATATTTACATCCTCCTGCTATTAAACCGTAATACCGTGTCTGGAAAACAACAGTTCCATCAGCAGTCCTCTCTCTCAAACTGATCCAAGGTTTTCAAAGAGGTCTTCAAAGAGGTTTCTAAAAGGCTTCATTAGCTAAGCGAAGGGACTTCAGACAGATTTACAAGTTCTCCCATACATTGTGGGACGTGCCACCTACAAAGTGCTCACCAAGAAGACTTCGCACTACTGTTCACTAGCTTGAGAAATACTCTCATATTTGAATCTCAGTTATTCACTTTTTTGACACATTAGTTGCTTCCCACTCTATGAAGTCACAAAAAGGACCAAGAAGTACAAGACTTAACCTCCTGGGTTAGTACTGCGAGTGCTGTCAGAGGACCTGGCCCAGCCTCATCCTTTGCAAAAGCCTGGATGAGCTTTTGACCGGTTTTACCAGGACTACAGGCAACTACAGGCATTTACAGGTTAGGAAATTGGAAGCTTTTCTATTCATTTTCTTTTGTACAGGCAGCAGTACGAAACACCTCGTTACTCTACAGGTAGACAGCTTTTCCCTTCTGTAGCTATCCAAGGTGCACCATTATATGATGCAGCCAAAGCAGYGCGTTCTGCCAAACACACCAAACCCTCAAATAAGCCAAAACTATTTTTGCCCCATTTACAGCTTGCTATTCTGCAGAGGCCGCCTCAGCGAGCCAGCTAACCCAAAAGTTACGGGAGCAGTCAGGCGTCGCCCGCGCGGTGGTTCCCCCGCGGCTGAGGGCGCTCGGGGCTCTCTTCCTTTCCCTGCAGCAGGAGGGGAAGGGGGAAGAGGAGGGAAGCCACAGGAGGGCTGCGCCTCAGGCGGGCGGCTCCCGGCCGCGGCGATGCGGGCGGCGACGCCCCAAGGGCCGCCGGGCGGCGCGGGGCCGCCGCACCCCGCCCAGCGGCGGCGCCCCGGGACCGGCGGGCTCCCACCTGTTACACCGCCGCCCGCTCCCTCAGCGCCTCCCGCCGCCGCACTCACCAGGTACTCGGGGTACTCGTACATGTAGGTCATGCTGCACCGGTTCTCCTCGTAGAGGAACAGCACGTCCCGCACCCCTAACAGCACCAGCGCCGCCAGCGCCCCGTAGAAGAGCGCCGCCAACGCGGGCAGCCGGCGGCCCGCCCGCCCCATCGCGCCCCGCCGCGGTGCGGAGCGGAGCCCTCCTGCCCCCGCGGGCTCTCCGCGCACACAGGCACGGCGGGGCGGGGCGGGGGGCGCCACCGCCCGGGAGGCGGGGCGGGCGGGCTGGCGCCACAACCTAGCCGCCGCCGAGTTGCGGGAGGGCGGCCGCCATATTGGGAAGGTCAGGAGCTTGGCTGGCCGCCGCTCCGCCAGGCTGAGGCGGTTCCGTCCGCCATGTCGCGGGCGTGGGAGCCATTACGGGGAGGTCAGGAACCTACCTACGGGCTTCCCCCAGCCGGTAGCTTGCGGGGGGAAGGCGTGTGCGCCATGATAGGGAGGTCAAGTCATCGCACTGCCGCCGCGGYGCGCCTGCTTAGCCGCGTCCGGCTGCTGCTGAAGGGGCGCCACCCCGCGCTGAGACCTGTGAGAGAGCTCTTCCCCTCGCCCCCCGCAGCAGGCAGCCGCGCCTCAGGCGGTGCCGGGGGAGGCGGCGGCTCGTCGGTGTTTGCGGACTCCAAAATGCCCCCGGGGTGTCGGGGGATGCAGAGCCTCGCCTCGCCCCGCACCCCGCGAGGGCGTACCGGCGGGGGACGGACCTCGCTGCCGTTCACCTGGCCGAAAATAAACCTGCAAACCCCACGGTTCAGGTGCTTTTACAGTTCCTGGCCTGTCACAACATCCATAAAGCTTCAAGCACTCAACACGTAAAAGACGTTGTTAATGGTGGTTGGTGGTTGGTGTTTTTTTTTTTTTTTTTTTTTTTTAGATACAACACATACCTTAAAATCAAATTGTTTTTTTGTTTTGTTTTTGTTTTTTTTTTGGTTTTATTTGTATTTTTTTTTTTTTTTTTTTTTTTGTGGGGGGAAGGAGTGGGGGTTTTTTGTGGGTTTTGTTTGTTTGCTTTAATTAGGCACTTTTAACAACTAGTATCTCTTACTATCTTTAGGCACTCTTCACTGGATTTTAGTCTCTGTGGGACAGCCACCTCACCCTGATGCATGACACACCCATGGATTGCTGGTATTGCTCGTCAGTGAAAATAGCAGTAAAATATTTAATATCTGACAAAAAAAGTTACTTTTTTTTTTTTTCTTCAATCTACAGAGGAAGAAATACTAACAACAACTTACTAAGACAAGGGGTAGTTACATGTGAGGGAAGTACAAAGTAGAAATACATATAGTTGCATTTTCATCTTCTCCACTGCTAAATACTTAAGCCTTTCCTCCTCCTTTAAAAGAAACACAATTTACTCAGTTTTCCAACAGTATTTGTACCATTTTTATTTGTAAAAATAACCATCTGAATGCATTGCAATAGTAGTTTACAGTTAGGGTTCTTCATTACATTAATACRGCATTCAGTAGTTGAAAAAGTTACTAAACTGTGCTTGAGAAGATTCAGCTTGAATTCACTGAAGTAAGTCTTTTTCCTCATTTCGCATGAGACATTTACCCAAGTCCTTAAGCTTCAATTTACAAAAGCAAACAATACCGACAAAACCCCACTGAAACCATCAAACAATATTTCATATTTTTTATTACAAATGTTATGCAAAATATAACACTGGCACCAGATTCGTATCACCATGGTTTGTAAAGATATATTGCACATGCTAAAGCATAAAATATAAGACAAAACCTACAAAACATAAGATATTGGCTTTAATATGTAGATCACTGCATAAGAAACGCTTAAAATTACATTTTATATACACACTCAGATTGTCACTAGAAACGCCCTTTCCTATAACACTGACCTAAGGTTTACTTTTTGTGTAATAAGAAAGCATTTTCAGCACTGCAAAAATTATACATTATTCCTATAGAAATTTAGCATATTAATTTTCATTTCATTGCAGGTAGAACATATGAAAAGAAGAAACACTTTATACATTCAAAGAAGGTCTGAAATGAAAATTTACTGGTAATATATTGCTTTTATAACACTCAAATGAAAAAAAAAAAAAAAGACGAGTTTCACAAAACATTTCCATAATACACAAATATAAAAAGGCACTCTAATATTTCTTACATGACTAAGAATAAAAATCACAATTTTTTTTAAAATCATCCTCAAGATACATAACCAAGTTTCTCAACAGTACAATGGATAAACAATTCATTTCATGTGTTTGTTCCAATTCAATAATCTGGCAGTTGTTTACTGCGTAAAAGTACCAAACACATTATGGTGCCCTTTTAGTAGCGATGAACAGAAATCCCCTGAGCTATTTCACAGCAATTTCAGGCAGTCCAGAGGTTGTAACTCAGTATTTATGAGAGAGACTTGGGACCCCATCCTGCAATGGATTCCACCTGCAGCTGTGGTCAAAATACAGGATGAAACGATCCTGCTAATACACCTGGGCAGACGGCTGCCCCTCCCCAAATACCCTTCGCTTGGTGCAGACACAGAAGTTGTTCACGTACTGTAAATTGCAGGATCCAGGGTTAAGTGCAACAATTATGTATGATTAACTCTACTCTTGTAAAAAGTCCACAGAAAGGCAAGGTGATTATTTACAAGAGTAAAATTATTCCCATGCTTAAATATCTGCCCTAAATTACAAATTTATTTCTACATGTGATAAATTATATTACAGATTAATGTACTAGCATACAAAAAAAAGGGATTCTGGTAACTCACGTGACATGTGGGATAGGCCAATACTGAGTACTTCCAAGTGTTGTCTTGCTCATGACAGTTTTCCTCCTAAATACACCATACTCAAAACATGACTTTCCCAATGCCCTTAAGATGCTTACAAATCATATGTTGCTATGATTTTTGGACTATTGCATACTTACATCATTGTTAGTTTACAGAAAAGTTTAATCAGTAAAGTTTAGATTTGGTTCCTAGAAGGATCAAAGTAATTCAGTAATCACCTATGCTTCTATAACGTTGTATACATCATTAAGAGGCAGCAGTTGTTGCRCTACGCAATTACTGGAGTTACGAGGTATTGCAAATATACAGAAATATTTTCAGTAACTGTATGGTAGCAAGTAAAAATACTGAAATTTTTTAAATGGCTGCTTAAAATAATACAACATCCTCTTTGTAAAGAGGACTGGTTTTCTCCTAATGAAGCGACTTCATGTAGGATAACATAACTTTCTGTATTTCAGGGAGAGACTTGTAACTAATCCTGCCAAAGAGCCTACCTACATCTCTGGTTAAACTAAGATTAATAGGCTGATCCTGCTGTTAGACAGGCGGCAGCCGTTTCCCATTTGTTTATTTGTTTTCAATGCCATCATTCCACATAAAAAAAGCAAAATTTGAGATTTCTATTCATTTCTGAACAGACACCACTGAAAACTTTAACAACTGATCTCTCCTCTTACTTTCAGTGCTTAAAGTAAGGTGGTTATTGCTATTCTGCAACTCTTAAAAGCAAAAAAATGTTGAGAAAAATCAATCATAAAAATGTTATTCTGTGCTATTTCTGAGGAGAAAACCAGGGTTTCAGGTGCTCTGTCACTCTACTGCAGAAAATAAAGAGTTGAGGGAAAAGAAATGTTCACCTTTAGAGACACTATCCTTGTGATTTTTTGTTGTAAACTTTGGAGATTTGTTAATGTTCAAGGAAACAATATTTAATTTTACCTAATGTTCGAGGAAACAATATTTAATTTTAGCAAGGCAAAATAAACTTAATATATACATATTTTTCCTAATTAAAGAACTGGAATCTGCCAATAGATTTTTAACAATTCAGTGGAACACAGCTAAAAACTGCAACTAAAATAAAAATCCTTACTTTTCATTTACCCTGCCGAAAGCGTGCACTGAGGAAGCTCATCTCATCCTCCCAGCACAGATGTAGGCCTGCAGACAGCCTGAGTGCGAATCACGGGAACTTTAACACCTTGACTCCATGCTGTATTACCTTCTCCCCTCTTTACTGTAGCTGTACAGTGTTCCCTCACTTGTCTAGCAAGGGGTTGGATCCCTTTCTTACGCTCTTAAATGGTGGAAGGTGTTTTGCTCTCTACTTCTTAGCGATATAGCCTGTGGACTTTATCTTTGCATGCCATACAAGATGGCRCTCTCCCGAAGGGCATCAGCCCTTCCTTTTTCTACTCAGGCCATCAGTCTTGCCTAGATTCACATTTTGTTTCGCATCATGCCAAATAGTATGCACAAATACTAGCTAGGAGAACTAGCCATAGCTATTTTTCCTGGGCATTTGTTTCATTTCAAATAAATATAAACACATTTACATTAGAAGTATATGAACATACTCTTTAGTCTGGAAAAAAAACAAACCTGTGGTCAACACATCATCAGTTACAAATGTCAACTTGAAACCTGCGTTATAAAATGTAAAATTCACTCAAGACTACTCATTACCTCGAAAGTTTGTATTTTTATGGTTTAGAAAAACTACTTCATTGTGTCACTCACATTTGAAGAAAAGAAAAATAAAAGTAACAAAGTCTTCCATTTAATTACTGAAGCATTTTGGTCCTCTTGGTACAGCTGGTTAGTTCATGATAGCTTTTTGTGGTTTTTTGTTTGTTTTTGTTTACAAAGTCTCATTCTTCCTTTTGTACATCTGTTGCAGAAGAGGGTCGTGGTCCATTTGACCTAGAAACTTTGGCAGAAGGAGTAAACATATTCACAAAGTTGACATTGCTTTAAAAGCTGGTGACAATAGGCTTTTTTAGCATGCATCTCCGATCCCCTGCACGGTACACTGCTATGTTTTCTGGTGTTTGGTATTTCAACTTTTGGTGTTATGCTTTCATTGCTCTACCTTTGCTCTGTTAATCCAAACACTGGCAAAAGTATTTTAAAATTTGATACTGTTTACAGTAAAAATAAGTTATTTAAGCATAGAAAAGGAAAAAAAATCCATTTAAGTTGGCAAGCCATTATAAACTTTTACATACACCTTTGTCTACACCTGATTTTTTTTTTTTTTTTTTTTTTTTCCCCTCTTTTCTCTGATACTAGATTCATGGTTAATGGCTCAGGTGACAGAAACGTCTAATGACCCTAATTCTGTAGTGCAAATAAACCGTACATGTTTGTGCTGAATTGAAAAAAAAAATAAGGGCCAAGTGATTTTCATTTTACACAAGTGGTTCCACTAATGTCCGTGRGAAAATATGGTGAGACAAGTAGAATTTGGCCTTAAGAGTTTATAACTACATTTTTCTAATTGTGTGCTGCAACTAAGAATTGTAAAAAGTGCCTTCTGTAGGTTTAAGTGCTTAATACACGCAGAATGTAAAATGTTTCATTTCCTGTAGAAAGGTAATACAGGCAGTTTTAAGATTTACAACTTTACCTTTGGTCTGTGTTAAAAAAAAAAAAAAAAAAAATCTAATTAACAGAGCCCCTGGAAGCAGGAAACAGACAAACAGAGGAAAGGGGTGATGCTCGAATCTATGAAGGCTACACTGGAAATACGTTCGTGTACTAAAGGTACAGCTAAAACATGTAAGAACTTTTTACAAACAGTTCCCTGTTTATTTGTGCTGTCAAAAAGAAAAAAGGCATTTTCTCTTTTTCTACTTAAAATAAGAGGTAGAGACTTTCCACAGGGGCACTTAGGGTCTAAAGAAAACATGAGGAAGCTGAAAAGCTGCAGAACATTAATGGGAATACGTTCTAGTAAATCCCTCTAACTTTGTTATTTAAAGGCTTGATTCTCATCAACGCTACAAATCTTTCAATACCTACTTGTCAAGAATAATAGTTAAGAATATAGCTGTGGGATTTAAGCTGTTTAAAAAGACAAAAATAAAGCTGAAATGAAATAATAATGAAAAGGTTTTTGAATACCAAAAAGTCAAAATGTTTCAGAATCTGAATCATTTTCATTGTACCCATCCTCTGTTCCTATGTTATTACTCAAGGGCTTATTGTAAGAGTTAATGCTACCCATACTGGAGCCATCGCAGAGATGTGTCCTGCCCAAATTGTCTTTTTTAAAACAAACGAAGTTGAAAGCCGTCATTGAACTGGAAGGAGAAAAAGGCATCATGGTAGCCAAAATGAGTGCCAGGCAGTCAGCCACGTCTTTGTTAGGAGCGCAAGCCAGGGCTGGCGTATGACCTGGGCACAAATGCAGACAAGGCAATGGTTAGTACTAAGGGTACCGAGAATGGCACTGAGCATTCCTCATATACATCTCTAGATGACGTCATAAGCAGGAGATGTATGTTCAGTTACAATCATGCCAGGCAACAGGGGTATGTTACTTATTTTAAATTAGACATGCTGGGAAAATACACACTTTATGGAGCATTTAAATCACTGTGACCACACCAAGCACTATTTTTTTAAAATCAGGCAGCAAACAGACTTCGTGATATGAATAAAAGCACTTGCTAAACACAGTTCTACAGCACAGACAGTATGATGAATACAGAACATGGGGAGTACAGCAACAGGAACAGAAACTGGCTTCAGTTTCTGTGCATACGAACAAGTCTCATTCTGAGAACAATGACTTTCATTAGAACATAAAAGTTTAAAAACATTTTGAAGTAATAAGCAAATGATTTTAAAGACTGATCAGTTGAGTATCTACTCAACTCAGAAAGCAGTTTATTTAGGAATTAAATTATGAGAGAAAAGAATTAGACCAGTGCACGTGGTATATTTATAGCAGGTATGACTACGTGGATGTTTAGCTACCCAAATTTACATTATGTTAGAAGAATAATGACTGTATTCAGAAAGCATGGCGTACACTTTAAATACAAAGTTAATATTCTACAAATGTCAGTAAAATGAAGAACTGGGGAGCTATTAAAAGTTTGTCTTCACTGCAGTTTAATGTGGCTCCTGTCCAAGCGCTGCCCCTAAAGCAGCTCTTCATGTATACCAATCTTGGAAACTAGTATGCTGATTACAGTTGCTATCTATACATTTTGCAGGCTGCTGTGTAGTACTCCAGCACTTTCCAACAAATCCTCCTTTGTACTAAGAGCAAACAAATTCTTCTGAAGATGGCTAAATCTTAAGTGCTGCAGCAATAGTAATCTGAGGCAATGACCACTACTGACACCCTACTGCCTCAAGTAAGCTGAGAACACCTGCAAGTAGATGAGTTTGGTGGACAAATGTGAGTACAGTTTTGTAGCAAACTACCCACATTTAAGCACTGACTGCAGTGAATGCATACCCTAAATGGAATTTCCTCTTCCACTGAGTTCCAAGCGTGAATATTCTTTAGAGTTGTACTTATACTRGGACTGTACTTAAATTTCTCTCTTTTAAACTGCATATGCAGTTGCTCCTAGAAAAATTAAGTGTGGATCAAACTTAAACTTAATTTTCACTTGTTACATACATGCAAATTAGCTGGATCTGTATGTACAATTTTAATGATAAAAACTGTGGTTAGAAGCTAGTCTGGTTCATTTTTCTGTCCCCTATCTCTACAATGAGGTTAAGGCCAGATGACTTCAGTGGAACTCATTCATGCAAGTATATCTAGGTAGCATTTGGTTAATAGTAAATACTCACCACTCAGTTCTTTTCATCCATAGATCTCAAATGTCTTGCAATGATGGGTGAGTATTATTATTGTTACTTTACAGATATGGGAAGATAGAGGTACTGAATTGTTACATTAATGCCATGAAGTCAGTATTGTAAGAAAGACCAGCTTATTTCAGGAAGACATTTTTTAAAACATTAGTCATAGAAGCACAGCCCTCTATGAGCTTTATAATGTTTAGAGAAGGACTTCATTGAGATCTGAAACAAAATTATCAGATTTATTAACTAATCATGTATTTTATGAGGCAACAGTAATTTACTTGCATCTTGGATTAGGTCAGACAATTGGTAAGCACAAGCTTTGATCTCAGAATGAACTAGGACACAATCAAACATATGTTGATGGTTTTCTTCCTACCCATTAAAACATGCGCTGACTGAATGCATAATCCTTATTTCTTCTGCAAGGCGTCAGAATTATCCGGTGCCACTTGCATGTTTAGGAAATTCAAGTTACCACTGCACTCAAGCATTAAAAAAGACTAGCTGTTGACAGTACATGCAAAATGAACAGTAAAAGGGAACGCTGTGATGTTTAGAATACATTTTTATATTAAAGAAAAATAAATACTTTTTTTTTTTTAATAGGTACTCACACAGCTCATTGTCTGTTCTTGGAAGGGTAAAAGCATCAATGATGTCTATCATCAGCTTTTAAGCCTATTGCTTCAGTCTGTTGTAAAATTACCTGTTGGGTCCTACTGAAGATTGTCAAAGTGTATTATTTACTTACCATTTTCATCTACTGCAAGGACACATGCCCCTTTGGCTAGCAACTCTTCAACCACCATCTTTAAGCCGTTTCGTGCAGCAATATGGAGAGGTCTACAAAAACATAACAACTAAATTCAAGTTCAGTTTAAAATAGACTTTCTAAAAAAAATTAGGTAATGCTTAAAGCATACCCAGCATCAGAAAGAGAATGTTTTCCTTTTTGGATCATTACAATTATATTGTAGACATTAAGTTATATTACAGCCTTTAAAATAATCCTCATGTTCCGCATCTATAAAACATATGTGCAAGACAAATATAATTACCTTTACATACACAAAGATTGCTTAATACTTTCCAGTCTAAAGGCTTTCTTCAAAAAGCTCTCATTTTTCCACTGTTTGCAGCACACAATTGACATTTAAAAGGAAAGTGAATCTAAGACTGAAGAAATGCCTTTGTTCCATCCTTCATTCTGGCTACTACAGACTGTTCAAAATTATTGTATTGCCTTTTTATCCTTGAATACTCAATTGCTAATCTCTGTTACTGCAGAGCAGCTGGAAATTAAAAATAACCACTGGTTTGCTCCCTTCCTGGGCCAACACCCAATGCTCCTGTTTGGGGACAGCTAGTGGGACAGGAAAAACAATTCCATATTGGAAGGGGGAAAAAAAGGGCTAAGATGGAATGAATTCTTCTGCAAGCACTAGATGATCTGCCACCTGAACTCGTGGTTGAATCTTCTCCTGTGGGATTCCCCCATACCAGTCAAACAGTTGCAGCTGGAGTAAGAATATCGATGGTTCTAACTCTGCTGATAATGTATGGTATGGATGGGAGTTGCACATAAAATATCACCTATCTCTGAAAATTAAATGTACCACCTTAAGTCTAAAAAAATTATTTAGATTTAAGGTGAAGCTCAAAAAGCTAGGAAATGCCAGATGAATACTTACACATTCACATGAGTAACAGACATTTTGATTTAGTCTTCAAATAAATGACCTCATATAATTTTTCCACCAGACTATGTACAGAATTGGCATCAAAGGAATCAAAATGAAAATGCAATACAAATCTGGTCTTTTCAAGGGCAAGCACTCAGAAAAATCAGAAATTAACTTTTTTGTTCTATTAAAAAATCTGAGACATGAATTTGAAATGCTAAATCCGAATCTTCTGGTAAGTCAACTGAACTTGAGAGGATCAGGCTATACTTACGTCTGCAATGCATTATTTTTTGCATTAATAAGGCTCTGTTCTTGTATCTTGTCAAGTATTAACAAGGCACATTTTTCATGACCCTGTAAGTTGGGAAAAAAAACAAATAATGTTAATTTGCTGAGGAGTTTGAAGTTGAGGCAAAAGAAGTATTACATATAAAAATGAAATTTAATAACTTAATTTGAAATACAAAACATGCTACTCAGCTTATAAGGATGTGTAGTAGGTGAA
This sequence comes from Phoebastria nigripes, assembly GCA_035582835.1. NCBI lineage: Eukaryota > Metazoa > Chordata > Aves > Procellariiformes > Diomedeidae > Phoebastria > Phoebastria nigripes. The sequence goes on along the minus strand of JAYKAV010000167.1, from coordinate 1,380,780 downwards.
CTGTAGGAGCCTCAAAATACCATTTACAAACCACCACTGCTAGGATGGTTTAGCACATTTAGAAATTTAGACATTCACCTGTCTTTCAACACTCCATTCATTATATATGAATTCACCTCCTCAGCTTTCAGAGAAGACTGCTATTTCTCTTGAGAGAGCATTCAATGGATTATTTATTGGAACTACATAGTAACATAGAAAGAGATGGTTTAATCTCAAAAACTAATACTATACTTTCTGGGTCTTTAAATGCCTTTCTGTATTATTAATAAGCTACTACAAAATCCCTTCAGTGTGAGAGCTCTAATAATAAAACTTTGGAAATAATACAGATCCAGGCTTTATTTCTGACACTGTTTCAGCACAGCAAGTCACAGATGCCGAGCCTATAGCCCTGGCAGGTGAACAGTGAGGCTCATGTGTCTGCAGAAACTGGAGTAACATAATCACACTGGAATCCAATCTGTGGATAGGAGCAAAAGAAAAAGTCCAGGAGACGGAATCCTATGGGCATTTTTTCTTGCAGAAACAGCAGTAGCAATCGGAATTAAGAGGAAGAAAGGGCTGGAAAAGACACCACCACCAATCTAATCAATGCCTCTGGTTTGACTGCTACAGAGCATAAGGGAAAATTTTGGGTTCCTTCCACAGAAATTGAAGAATAAGAAAAAAAGAATAAATACCTTTTTTTTTTTTYTTTGCCACTGAACCTACGTTAAGTTATTTTACAGTGAGATTATCTGGTAAAATCTCAAAGGATTTTCCATTATTTCTCTTAGTTTCCCTTCCTTATGTTTCAGCTGTCATAAGAGGCATCCATATTTCTCAATTTACTAAACCTTGAAACAGACTTGAGAAAAAGCTGGGAACAATGCTCCCTTCCTCATCACGAGTTTGACAATCACATTTCCATTGGAGAAAAATTTTTAGGAGCATAAACACACACATACATACATACAGACTGTGAAGAGAATAGAGGCATACAGAGGTCTTCAACTTACTTTACTGCTAGCCAAGTGCAAAGATGTATTCAACTCCTTATCTTTTAATGTCAGGTCAGCCTTGGCAATGTTCACCAAAAAGTCTGAGGTGTAGAATAGAAATCAACGAACAAACCCAATAGGCAGACGAACATGTAAAAACAGAGGAAAGAATTTACTATTTCAACATACGTGTGCATACATGCTAATCAATTAAGCCTTTATGTGATGTAAGCTTTATGAACATGAAGTGAAAATAATGAATGAGAACAGATTAATCTTGTGCAGTTAATCAGCAAGCAAAGGCAGAGCTAATAGCTCACTCACTGTGCCCCAAACTATCAAACATATATTCATCTTAATTTATTTCTAAACTTCCCCATCTGCAGATCAGCAAGTTCTGCCTGAATCACCTTCTCCTGAGAACAACTGTGGATCCTGCTTTGAGAGGACTAAGTGAATATAAAGAATTTAGGGTGCAGTCTGTGCTGTTGAAGCTAGAGAAAAGGCAATTCTGTTAAGCCAATATGACCCTAATCTGTATGTCTATAGTACATAGTCTAGTCTGGAAAAGCAGGGGCTGACAGCTGCCATTTTAAGAATAGGACTTCCTATAATAGAGCGGAAAAAAAGGTTACCCAATCTTTTTCACACATGCAGTTTTACTGCTCCATAAAATCAAGGAGGTAAACAGGAGAATAGAATTACTACTCCCCTCATGCTCTTTACAGTGTGCTCTTAGGAGGAAATAAGACTCAAGCTTGTTATTGCAAATGTTCACCAAGACTGCTCAGAAACAATGACTGAGAAGAAAAAGAATTTTTTTACAGATGTAAAGGCACCTTCTTACAGACATCCACACAATTTATTTTTCTTCCTTAGTTTTCACAGGAAAAAACAATGACTACCTATTTGGGAGAGTAACTGCAGTAGCACTCACCCTTCAAGATGAACGGAGGCAAGGACGTACTTACCTACAGCACCTACGTGACCGTTTTGAGCTGCCATCATGAGAGGTGTTTTCCCTGCATGATCCGCAGCATTCACTTGTGCGCTGTGACTCAGGAGGAGCTGGAGGCACTCCACGTGATCCGCGAAGGCTGCCGCGTGAAGGGGTGTTCTGTGGGGAAAGTAACGCGACCACAGCTGTTGCTAAAGAATGACAATATTCCTGTTTACTTACCTTCCCAAGAACCTGCAAGTGCAAGACATTTTTATTTTTTTTTTTTTCCCTATGAAACTTTGAGTTATCACCAGGGGAACCTTATAGTAGCAGCATCTGAAATAAGTTAAATAATATTTACAGTCTCTGTCCTGGTGCAATATAAACTTTAAAAAAAGGGAGGCATAAGGCGGATATGATACTGTGGAGATATGATACTGTGGAGAATCTCATATTAGCAGCATATTTATTTTAATGGAGCATACTGTGTAACATGAAAAGCAGTACAATCCCTCATTCTTATTCATCTGATTTTCTTTTTTTTTTTAACAAGCCTAGGATGGGAAAAGCTATCAGAAAAGAGCAGATCTATTATTTAAAAAAACTGAAGTATTTTAAGTTATAGTCAAAAATACTGCAGCAACAAGCTACAATAACAGTATTACTGTAAAAGGCAGAAGAAATTCTATCCACTTTGGAGGTTATCAGTTTCCACAAGACTGAGACACTAGAATTKGTTTGCTGTCTCCCTATGGCATTTTGGGTCTAAAGTGTGACAAATAGAGATGAAAGACAGTTGGTACACAACCCAGCTCATAGTGTTACTTCAGGTTTTGCTTATCAGTAAGGGTGAGGTGGTCTTACCCTTAAAGGAGTAAGTAATCACCACTACTGAAGGTCTTGAATTTGTTTTAATTAATAGTACAATGAGTATTCAATTTTTAGAATTTCAGCAATTTTTATTAAAAATATATATATACACACACACAGAGTGAGGAGATTATCAACGTGACAAATTAAGGATTTGGCTAAATGCATATCTCTTGCTGTCTCAGTATTATTTTGCTGCATAGATGTTTTGAGTTGTGCGCTCTGAGAATGCTAACATAACATTAAAGCTTTTAATGAAATACTTTTCTATGTCTACATAATATCACTCTATTTAGCAAAGATAAACCTGCTTAAATATTTAACAAAGAAAACTGGTTCAGGGAAACAGCCTATAGTCATAGCTGTTCTAAACAAACAAAACACTATTTCTTTTGTATTTCTTTTCATATGTACTATGAAATTGAATACTTCATAGCATTCTTGCTTCAAGTGAGCCACCACTTAACTCTGTTGCAGTGTAAACTGCTGTCTGAAAGAGTCAGCATGACAAGTCTTAGCTCAACCATATCAGATACGGATGAGTTCCAGAGGSTCAGAAAGAATAATGAAAAATACTAGATGGATTCATGAAGACGAAATATAATTTGTTTAAGAAACTATTACCTTCCTTTGTCATCTTTGCAATTGACAATGCTGGCATCGATGGCTCCGATGAGCAGTGATGCACAGTTTTCGTGATCATTGATTCTGCCAAAGAAAAGACATTTCCAAAAAGGTAAAAAGTCTACATCTTTTCCCACTTTCCAATACTAATTTACTTCACTTCCCATAAATATTTCTGATTGGTTATTTATAAGTTATCCTAACATACCTTTGCCGTAATGCTTTCAGTCACGTTTCTGATTATTCCTCATCTCTCCGTTTAACCAAACTGCATCTGCTACTATGAATTTCAGTCTCTAAAGCAAAGCTGACCTTGCAATTCACTCTGCACAAAGGTAACTGAAAGTGCAGCACAAACCTAGGATTAAAACCTTAACACTTTAAAATCCTTTAGTCTAAGTGTCAAACACACCTGGATCTGGAAAGCACTCAGTCATAGATACCTACATATAGAAAGCTTTATTCTAATGTTTTAGGTACTGAAGCCCACATCTCTTCCAACTCACACATTTAATATTTTTCCTTGATGGATGTACTCAATTAATACTCTTTCTGGTTATTGTTAATTTGTCTCATTTCATTATGAAAATGAACACTGTTTAGTAACAGTATTGGACATATAGTATAGTTAACACACACCCACGCTGGATTAGCAGCTGTTTTCATTTTACATTTGCATGCATTTTTAAGTTGCACACATTTTTAATGGGTTTGAGAATTACATACTAGTTTAACAGAATATAAATATTGAAAAAAAAAWTTTTTTCAAAGCCATCACTAGAAATTCAGATTTCAAATACTATGTTTCAGCCACAATGATTTTATTTTAAGCGGAGTAAAAACAGTGCTTTATGTGTGCTTTTATTTCTCTAATATATTGGGGTTTTTTATAATTTCACAGTTTGATACCTGACATATTACTTTCCTACTTTCCAATGATGCGGATTATAGAAGGGAAGCCTACACAATAGTAACTCCTACCATTACTTCTGGAAGACGTTCATTCTTCTAATAGAACATAGAATAGAATACAGTCATTCTAATTGTTGACAGAAATTAGGAAGGTTTGCATTTGTTTTTTCAGTGCTTAATTCCTTACTCTTCTGATGGCTTACATGTTTTAAAATAAGCATGTTAGGTCCTACAAACTAAAGTAAACTTGCATTTTAAAAAAAATGCATTTGCAATTATGTTGCGACAATTTTCCTCTATTAGAATCCTTCCCATATGAAAACATACTGCTTTATTTGAATAAGGAATATGTATAAAATACATGCATGGAAGAAGATGAATAACTCGTAATAGCCACCACCTTTTTGTTGTTCATAAGTAATATGAGAACTTTGGATACAGAGTCTGCCTCTATAACCGATCAATCCCTTTGGCTAGGACCTGGGTAAGAAGTACCAAACCTTCAAGATAGAGATTATCTCAGAAGGAAAAAAGACCATGAAGAAAACCAGTCTGGAAAACACTCAGCTGAGGATGTCTTGGAAAAGATACAGCCTGCACAGAACACCATTCTAGCATGACATAGATTGTTGTTTCAGATCCTTCCTTCATTAATGCTTTGTTCCTATTGCTAAAAAAGAATCATCTTGATTCTGACAAATTTCTTCACTTTCAGCCTTTGGGTTTCAAAGGAACCTCAAAAGCTCATACTTACATGGACCAAGGCACTATAGCCCAGGTCATGGCCTAAGAATGGAAGGGCTATGAAGTTCCAGCCAGTGTGAAGAAAAGGCATAGGTCTGTAGTTGTAAGCAAGGGAAAAGAAACTAGAAAGGGAGCAGAAATGCAGCTATTTAATTACAAGTCAGAATTTCATCAAATAGCCTAAACGTATGAAATTTATGCAAAAATACTCTTTATTCTGCCACTTTTTCAGCAGAAGTATAAGCATGATTTTATGACCAGCTTAAAATTATTTTCTCATGCAAATAATCTAAGAAAAAAAAGCTTTCTTCTCATACTGCTACTTTTTCCAGACATATCCTAAAACATTTGTTACTGGAGATTTCTACTTACACGGCACAGTGCAATGGAGAGAAGCTATTACCATAGAATGTGCGGAAAAATTTTTGTTCCAGTAGTACCTCTATGCAGTTTTCATGACCTATAAGAGATCAGACATTTCAGTGTTGTACAAAGCAAGTAATTAACTTAATTCATATTAGGCTTATATAGATTAGAATTTAACACTAAGTTCAAAGCTGAACACAATGTGTATATAAGCTCTTATGTGATAAAACTATAAACAGACTTTTTTTTTTTTTTTTTAATGGCACCAGCAAGATAGATCCAGGCTAATATTAGCGCTTACTGGAAAAAAAGGAAAGGAAAAAAAAGTCTCTTTTTTAWGTGATGTTATGCATGTTGCCTCACACATCTCCAAAGATGGTCTTAAATGATGGTATTAGGAAGCTTTATCCTTATATTAAGCAACAAGTTCAGATTATCCACTTTAGAATAATCAGTTCAGTTCAGAATATCCATCTATTCACATGGTCTCTTACATCAATAAATAAGAAGGAGAACACCTCAAAGGAGCATTTCTGATCCCACAGRAATCAATGAGAATTTCATCACTGACATCAGTAAAACCAGAATTTCACCCTGGCCTCCTGTGACTGGGAGTGAATGAGCTGCAAAGCCACTGGGAGGTATTGCTGGAATTTCCCTGGCTTCTGAAGTGAAGGGTGAACACAGCAAATGCTAACTACAGAGAGCAAGTAGAGGGGAGATAATTTGCCTCTTCATTTCAAGCTTCTCAAAGTGTTAGGCTGCTTTGTTATCATATTTCCCTAAAACTGAGGCCACATTTGAACTTGGCAAAAGTCCACAGGGAGAACCTTACCGTTGTAACAAGCCCAGTGCAGCGGTGTATAACCTTGATTATCTTTCAAACTGCAGTCTTCCTCTGAAAGTGCTATCTGCAGTAATTCACTCAGCCAAGTGGCGTGACCCCGAGCTGCTGCAAAGTGCAGAGGTGTTCTGCCTCTGGCGTCTTTACATAAAATAGATACTTCCTTCTCTAACAGCATCTGAACACACTCTTCATGCCCAGTCATAATCTGATAACAAAGAAATGAGTAAAGAGGTTGACATAATATAGACTCTTGCCCAGGAAATATGGAATATGATTGACGCCTGTGAACATGAAACGGCCTGGATGGGATTCAGAAGGCAGAGATGAAAGCTCCTTTGCTCCCATGAGTACCTATGATAACTGATACACTGAAATGTATCTGGTGCTGTGTCTCAAAGGCATTGATTCCTAGCCTGTGGAAGAGACTCCACTAAGTGAGGCACAAAAGCAAGGAGGAGTTTAAGACTAAGGAAACAGATGAACAAGAGGTGATGTTCAGAAAACCTCAGTCTGGCTTCTCAAAACCATGTATGAATGGGAGAGAAGAAGTGAGGAAGAAAAGGATCAAGACTATAATCAGAAATATGAAAAGCTGTTTTAACAGCTGGCCAGCTACTATCAGTGACCTCTGTATCATACATAGAGTAGCTTTGGGATCTTGGTCATGTTCAGGTATTGCTGTCAACACAGAACAGAAATTTTATGCCATAGCTTTTATTACAGACTTGTGCTGGACTCCTAAGCTGAACTGCTCACTGCAGCTATCACAGAGTTCTGTATAAATATCTTCTCTTGCATCAACTTCACATTGGGTAACAACCTGAGTCCTAGAAAAGATTAGATCTGCCTCAAGTTTCACTGCCTCCAGATCAAAACTTAAGGCTTGCTTATTTACACCATCCTCCCCAAGAAAAATGAAAATAACTGCTGGGCAGTTCTTTTAAAGAAATCATTTCAGAATTCATAAAGGTGCTCAGTTATAAAAATAATGATTGCTATACTGAAGTGTCTAGAGCCAAGAAAAATTGGTCTAATCAGTATTTTATCTAATTAATTAAAGTGAATGTGAAATAAAGTCAAAAGCAGAGCATTACTAAGAGCAGGTCTGTCCTGTTTTTTACCTCATTGACTGTGCTTGGTCAGGTTTCCGACCATTTACAGTATTCCCTGTATTTACATTCCAATCATTCAATATCCCTGTATTTATAAGTGAGTTGTAGTCACAGTAAAACAAATAATTAAGAATCATAAAAATTAAGTCACCCCTCGGTGTAAAGCTGTGCATCCCAGGAGATCAGCTGCATCTACAGATGCTTCTTTTTCAAGTAATAAAGAAACAGCATCAATGTGCCCATATGCCACTGCAAGCATTAGTGGGGTTCTAGAAAAAACAAAAACAAACCAGTCATAGCTATAAAATGACATACTACTCGCCACTGCTAACTTACAGGAATAGAGAAATCAGGAAGCCTTGCATTTCTCTCTGTTCCTACCCACAAACCTGTTTSTTTCACCGTACTCATCTATATAACACCCAGGTGAAGAGCTTTTGTATGAAATTATTAAGATGTTTAACAACCAACTATCATGACTGAAATAGAAACAAACTCAGTTGTAAGCAGTTTACAGAGCAACATCATTCAAGACAATCTGTTCTCTTAATAACCTACAATTATTGTCACCTCCAGCAACACCCAAGTGTTGTGAATGAATGTCCCTGCTAGTTACCAAGATGACAACAACCCAAAGCGTTTCTTCTGCAAATGCTGTGCAATTGCTTAAAGGGGATGAAGGGACATGAGGAAACTATTCAAGCCAAAATTTGGACTAACATATCTTCCATTTTTTTCTGCAAGGGATCTATTCTCCTTTTATTTTTAGATAAGACTGATACCATTTAAAAATATACGTATAGTCAGATATGTTCCAGGCACCTCAGACGAGTTTTTTAAAACATTCACATTTTCACTTTAAAAATATACTTAATTCTCCCTCTATAACTGTCATTTAACGACAAGTAAAATTTTTGTGGGAACAGCTCAGATCCATGTGTCACCTCAAATAAACATTCTGTCTCACTGCACCAGCCTAATATACCAAATAAACCCTGAAATATCAATGTTTTAGAAAGAAAAAGACTCTCTATAGAAACATCTCAAGAGCTTGTTAGTTTTTATTGAATCTGGCTCTCAGCATCTATGAAGAATTGTTTAAAGTATGAAGCAAAGGCTGAGATTAATGAATAATCCTTTCCACATGGCTTAGATCAACTGAATGTGTACTTTGTAATCTCTGCCAAATTCTATAAGGAGTCGTGCAGGACACAGAGTATTTCAAATAAATGCTTTTTTTGTAAGAAATCTGAGATGCTATTTGAATCACAGAGCTGGGAAAAAAAAGAAACAAAACATCACACAGAAAACTTACTGTCCTTTGGCGTCTGTCACGTCAGGGTTGTCTGCAACTTCTAGCAACAACCGTAAACAAGGTGTATGGCCATTAATGACTATAAAGAAAAAAAGTATGTTTAATTAAAATATGTTTAATTTCAGATACTTTTCCATTGGAATGCTTATGGATAGGAAATTTTCTTATAAACAAGGAAAATATTCCACAGTATAAGAAATTAATATTCCCACAATTTTCATTTAACTTGTGCCGATGAAATGGTGAGCTGTTTTTTCCCTGACCTCAGTAAGACGAGGATTAGTTCTCTTACATACAAAAATCCCAAATGAGTAAAACAGAAATCGTGATTTTCACTGAGAAGATTTCTACTAAACCAGACAGCATTTCAAAATCCCTCAGACCGAGCAGGCAGACAAGGCTTTCTGCAATCAGATTTGGAACGCAGTAGGAAGTACGTCGGCAAGGCTCATTAATTTTGGGTGCACTGTACAAGCAAGTTCTTCAGTGCTGCTATGAAAAAAGAAGCATCTGCAAAGAATGACCAACAATACAAATGTCATATTCATAACAGCACATAACACTAGAGACTAAAATTCCTTTTGGGTTTTTCCAGCTTTTCTAGTTTCACATTATTGGAAGCCACAGCTACTTCTCAAAAATGGGGTTTGCTTTTTAAAATGTAACCCATTGCTGTCGGAAAACAGCTCTGAGTTACYACGTTTTGCAGGGCCTGACACTGGAAACCCATCTGTGTGTCGGCTGGCTTAAAGGCTTCAGCTTTATACAACTCATGGGATGAACAGAACAGTATTTTCTTCTTTGAAAAACAATAATTCCTGTACTCGGTAGATATAGATTGTGTTCTTATTACAGCAAGTCATGCATTCACACTGCCTACACCCTGTGGGCTGAGGCAAAACCCTTGGACACCACCTATGTCACATCATTCTGGCAGGGAAATGGGCGGACATCATCACATTTAAATCACTCATCCAAAAATAATCTTAGTTGGTCTACCCAGAAAAATAAAAGACATTTTTAGTTATTTACCACTAAGTAATGCCATATACATAACACGTAAACAGTTCTGCRGGGCTGATGAGTCACTGGCTTGGGCGGGGGGAGGAAAAAAAAAAAAAAAATCTGTTCTTTCTCCCAGCAGGAGGAAAAGAAATCATAACTTGTTCACACCGACGTCTGAAAAGGATTTTGGTAAATGAGTTTTAGAACAGATACTCCCAGAAACTCTTAGGAGCTGACCCAGTGATTGCTAAGCATTACAGACCCTGCAGGGAACATTAGTTTTGCCAACAGAGCTACAACACTAACGCTAGGGGAACATTTGCAATGGATTCCCCAAGCTAGCCAGAGGAAAGACTGGTGGTAATAAAATTATACAGGGAACATATAATTTAGGCTAAGGAAATTCTCCATATTATGAGGTCAGAGGAAGTCTATTCCCTGAAGGGGACAGACAGAAAGAAGAAATACTTCATTAGGTGATTTCTCTACTAAAGTTACAAATCCCTTTACTGAACGGAGCTCTGCAGAATCCTGTAATCCAATCCACCACTTCAGGTCTCCTTGTGGAGACGGTTGTGTTCTGCAATTGTGCTTGTGTAATTAGAAGGAATGAAGGCAAACACGTTCAAGGGGATGGGCACACATGCCTTCTTGTTTCTTCCCAGTGCACAGGAAACACATGCAAGTATTCACTTTAGTGCGTGCAAATGCGCACTGCCACTCAAGGGATTAATTCAGCAAGAATTCTGTTTGATTTCTCAAAATATGCCAATTTACCTCTTACACTTGCATTGCAAATAAAAAACGCTGGATACTGCAGTGGCACCACGCAGAGTTTCCGATAGGTGGCATAGTTCTTTGCTAACACACTCCTAAACAAAATCCACTGTTATGAAACAGCATAATAAAAATCATCAGATTGCAAGTGGCTTTTCATAATAGTTGGAGATAGAAGGTTTATTCCAGAGCTAATTTCCACAGAACTCTGCATAGCTCTTGACCTAAATGTTGTCTTAATGGATATTTACCCAAAGTGCACTTATCTCCCATTTTAAAGCCTCCAAATTCATGACAGTGATAAATTTCCTTTATTGAGTTCAAATATTCAACCTGTCTGTGCAGTATTTCCCCTTCTTAAGGTACACATTTTCTTTAGTGTCTCATTCCTGTGAGTAGGGCTTTCTGGTTTCTTGCCTTTCTTTTCCCCCCGTTTTTAAATATACATCTAACTTTTTTTTTTCCCCACTGCAGATTTAAAGAACATTTTGCTTGTATCTCTGAAAGATTTTTTTCAATCTTTTAAAATTTAATTTTTTTTTTTTTTTTTAAAGCAAAAAAATATCACAAACTAGAAAAGTCTACAATGAATCTTCCTACTGGTTTTACACAGAAGGCACTCACACTACAGTGACGGGGGCAATTAAAAAAGAAATTAAAATAGGGAAAAAACCCCCACAATCAGAATTTGTATGAAGGTAGGAAACGTGCATATTAAAATAACACCTTCTGTTCAACAAATCTACTCAATTCTATTCAACAAATCTATTCAACAAATCCATATTTTAAGTTAGAGCTGCTACAAAAATATGGCTTTGTTACTATTTACTTTTCTCAGTACTGCAGAGCCCTTACAATTCAGCTGTGACAAGAAGAAACCTATGTCACTATAACCAAATTTTTAAATAAATGCAAAATCATTGCTATAGTGATGATGTACCAGACAAAGTCACACCTCGTTCATCATCAGACCCCAAGCTATGTTCGAAGTGACTATAGGAAAGCTCTTGACCAACACAGCTCCAGTTTTGTGGCACTGATCTTGATTTAAATTAATTAAACCAACAGTTTTAACAGGGTGAGGATCAGCTGGATTTACTACTTTGTGTTTTTATCAAAACCAACTAAAACCCCCTCTCACTGAATTCTGGTCTCAAACTTCTGATATGTAAGCTCTGGTAGCACATCTCTATATCATTAGTTTATTGTGGGGAGTAATGTACTCAGTTCTGATGCAAAATTTAAGAAGGCAGAAAGCATTTTTTAGTATGCTGTGAAGATCTATTATGCACATTTGCTTCAGTACTGCACACAAAATCGATAATAGTCTATTTGACCTTATGCTTCCAGGTTGCACTTATGTGATCCCACACAGAGAACAAACTGGTATTAGGGGATGTATATGCATTTTAATCTAAGCAAAATTAAAAGATAAACAGAAAGACAATTAAGTCTGGCCCTGAAATAATTATCCAATGAAGTATTAATTTTACTTCCCACTAGAGGTCACTGCTATGCTGYACTGAGCCCCTCGATGAACAGCCAGAGGAGCAATGTTCCCTTTGGCACCCCTGTGTACTTATCTGACAGGTACATATTAAATAATAACCTTTAAATAAATGGCAAATTCTACATTTTCCAGTTAATTATGCACGTTGCATAATTAACACTCAACACATGAGGAATGGAGCAGACTCCCAGCAACAGCAAGTTCACAAGCTAGCTCAGGAGGAGGATAATGTCTGAAAGGGGTTGAATTTCTGTAGCGTTGTGCCTGCAAAAGGTTGAAAGTTTTGAACAGCAGGGTAATTTCATCACCAATGAAAGCCTACCTGTATATTCAACATTTCTTCCTTAGGAGAAGCAGTGAGACAAGTGTTGTCTCTTCCCCTGATTTTTTTGGCCGAGGAACCATTAAGAGAAGGTGTCGCAGGGGAAACATCACACATTTTAAAGAGTAGGTGGTAATAGAGAGGTAAGGTAGAGTAGAGGCAAGCAGGTAAGGGCAGAGCAGAAGTGGTGTGGAAAAATATGGGATTCTGTGTGAGGGAGGACTGAACCACTGGGACAGAGGAAGAAAGACCAAGGAAATGAAAGATAAAGAGTTAACCGTAGGACCTCAGCAAACAAGCAGCAGTCCTCAGTACAAGTCAAAATCTCCTTCCATTGAGAAGAAATGTGCCTAGGGATAGTAGGTAGGTAAAGGTAACTGCTTCTGTGCTGTAGCGTTTATACCACAAGCGTAACATAGATCACACTCACCTGAGGCGTGGAGGGGCGTCCTTTTGGTGACATTGTCTTTTACAGTGACAGAAGCACCCTGGCTGATGAGAGCTTCCACGCACTCTGCATGTCCTTTAAACGCAGCCAGGTCCAAAGCAGTCCGTCCCTTCTCATCCTTAATATCCAGATCTACCAGAGATTGGAGAAGTACCTCCAAGGCTTGATGATGACCATTATAGGCCTAGAAATATGAAATGAGTCATGTAAAGAACACAACTCTTGTCTTTCAAAGACTTTCACATAAAACGTGAATAAAATCCATCACTGTCAGAGTCTCCTAAACACAGTAGAAATGACATAGTTTTCTTGATTCCTTATGACTCTCTCTTCAACTTGAAAGAATTTTCCCAAATTACTGTAGCCAAGAAACTAAAAAATGCCTAGTGTTTAGGGACAGAAATTATGATTGTTGATTTGCTCTAACCTTCTAATACAACCCAAGGTGAGGAATTTCAGGCAATAATTTGCCAATTCAGCACAGGTGAATCAACAATTCATTTTTCATATTCTACTGTATCTTTCAGGGAAATGTTTGCTTCAAAAACTAGATTCGCTAGTGATGCTGGTCAGAGGTCACATGGATTATCACCTAACTGGGTGCTAAATTCAACACATCTGCTGGTCTCCAACTAAACGAAAGCAATTCTCAAACCAGATTTTTGTGCAAACAAAACAACAAACACCAACTTGACCTGCTGTTTATAGCTGATGCTTCATGAAGTATTCCTGTCAGTAGGATCATTTGGTAGAACAACTACAGTGGACAAGTAGATGCACTTCCAGACCTACAGCCACATTTGGGCCAACAGCACAAACACAGGTGACATTGCAAAAACCCAGTGGATAGCCCCAGAAACTGGAAACATTTCATTCAGCTTTGTAGGGACTGCACTCCTCTCCTTAATGTCAGACTCACAGAGAACATCCTTTTTATTTATACATGAACGTACAATTAGTATTACTGGAGTTGAAACAATTAATGAAAACAGAAGAGAAATGCAAACATGAAGGAACCAAAGAGCCAYTGAATTTCAAGGTTAAGTAGTGGTGGCAGCAGCTTGCTCCTATTGACCGTTGTCAAAAGTTCAAAAGAAYAGGACAGTGCATGGAACAAACAGTTGTTTCCCTGTTAGACCAAGACAACTACTTAAGGAAAGCAAAGGCAAAAGCAGAAAAAGAAAAGCAAAGGGAGATTAGGGCACAGGGAACCCATATCTCAGAAAATACTCTGACAAAGTTGTCAGCTTTTCTTCTTCATGACAATTTTACTTAGAAAACAACTAGCAACAACCTGATCTTTGACACAATATGAGGTATCTATCCTGAAGGTGCCATGCGGACTGTATAGCCCACCCTCTATAGCCAAGATAATAAAGTTGATTTTTTCTTCCTGTTGGTTTGTCTTGTGCAGTCATTTACTCAACCATCACAATAATCACGCACCATAGCCTCAGAGATGGCAGGTCAGTATTTTGTTGGCTGCTAGTCCACCCCTTGTTTCTAAATCCTATTTCCATTCTAGGGTCAAACGTCTGTAAGCAGAGGCCTTGCCCACTGTGCCATATCAGCCATTTGACAGGACTTCATGTTTTGGTGTAGGTTGCTGGCTTTCTGGATTCATGTGTGGAGACATTTGTGTGGACACTGCTAGACCGGGGGAAGGATGACCACAGGCACCCCAATACATGGGCGGGTTTGAAACAAATGTCAGAGACACTCCTGGGTAGCTGCAATTGAACTGTGAAATAGCTTTTTTATTTTTAAACTGTGGGTTTGGGCTGTCTCAGGTGAATGAACTGCTGTTAACCAGCAACAGATCCAAGAGGGAGAGCCACTGGCAGTATCCTTGCAAGGATTGTGCCCAAGAGAGACCAGAGAGGAAATGAGTTTGCCGTCTGGCCAGCTGCAGGGCAAGTCCCTTCCCAGCACAGGAATTTGTGTTGGTGCAGGTTGTAACTCCTCTTTGGGCTCGGGAGTGACACTCTCCTTCCTGCAGTCTTCAAATTGCAGAAAAAAGGATGGGGAGAAGAGCTCAGTGACAAACTCAGTCTTTTAACCCAACTGTTTTGGCTCTTGTTCCCTCAGATTACAGGTGGATAATTCAATTGTCAGGTCAGAGCTGTTCTGGCTGACTGGGAAACAGAGATGTGATTGCTACAGAACTAAAACTTGCCCCTATTTTTGAGTAAGCAAGTTGCCTCCCTTTCAAGAGGAGGGCAGCTTCACGGTGAGGTTGGATATTCAGTGAAGAGCCAGTCTGTGAAAGACGTACGAGGAGAGGCTGAGAGAGCTGAGACTGTTCAGCCTCAAAAGGAAAATGCTCAGGGGGGTCTTACCAATGTGTATAAACACCTGATGGGGGAGCAAAGAATACAGAGCCAGACTCTTCTCAGGGGTGCCCAGTGACAAGACAAGAGGCAATGGGCCCAAATTTAAACACAGAAAATTCCATTTAATGCAAAAAAACCCCGCTTTTACTGTGATGGTGGTCAGACATTGGAATAGATTGCCTGGAGGCTATGAACTCTCCATGCCTAGAGATATTCAAAATGTGATGGGGCACTGACCTGAGAAAACCTGCTCTAGCTGACTCTGTTTTTAGCATGGAGGTGGGACTAGCTGATCTCCAGAAGTCCATGTCAACCTCAACTATTCTGTGATTCTGCACAAGAAAACTGGGAAGGGGCATCATGAATCTTGAGCTCTTGGGAAAGGGGAGCTATCGTGATCTCTGAGGCCACATGTGCTGGATCCCCTTTTGATAGCACAGTTTCCGTGGCACGCTCCCAGGGCACCGCTGGGGTTTAAGCATGCTTTCCCACACCTTGCTGTGTACCAGACAGTTTTTTGCACTCTGCACATCTCCAGGAGAACATCAGAGTATCCCGTTCCATGATCAAAGCCCTAGGCTCAAGCTCCAGCTCCAAATTTATAAACTAGTTATAAACAAAAGTTGCAACTTTCCATTTAATTTCACTTCACTGTCCGTGTCTTCTTCTTACCTGAGCRTTAGAGTCAATAAAAACCAAGAGCTTCAACTGTCAAAAAATTAATTAACAATTCCAGCCCAGAACCTGTTCTTGTTACATCTAGGCCTACATCCCTTCCCAGCTTTTTCAAAACAAGTCTATGATTAAACCTGCTTCAAAGACAGAGATTAAGGAATTATTCTAGGAGATAATGATCAAACACTTTACACATGTCTCATACTCACAGCTAAGTGCAAAGGACTTTTTGTAGCTGCAGAATCAGATTCCTCAAACATATTGTTGGTTTTTTCCAGAAGCTGAAAACGAGAAAGAAAGAGGGGGGTTAAAAAAAAAAAAAAAAAAGACAGTCTTAAAACATCTTTGCATGAGACGGGATAAGTTTTCATGGACTATAAATCAGCAGACAAAGATATATTTTGTCCTCAGATGTCTGCAGTGAGTATTGAAGGACTGTGAGGAATAAATACTTCACAACCTTTTCTGTATTTTCAAGTTTTTCCCCACAGGGTAAAATTATAAAACTAGTTTAAAAGCTTGTCATGAACACCCTTACCCTGATTAATTAGTTTCCCTGAAATCATAGGGCTTACTTGGGTGAGAAAGGAGCCCTCAAAAGGAAGGATTTGTGGAGCAGAGCCCTCAGTAAGTTTACATTGGAAAAAGAGCAGTTTCATGATTGCATGGATAATGCATATGCAAGCCATGTCTGATACAGCGTTTCGGATAATTCGGACACATAATTAGCACTGGGAGTAATTATAACCGAGCTGTGAGTCATTCACAGTCATTTCTATAATTTATCAAAGTAGAACCTGCTCCTATAATGACAGTCTTCCGAAACGCAACACACCCTTGAACTCTTACAAACATCTAATAACACGCATCGCACTTTTATATGATCCTTTTCATTTCAAGGGATCCCAAAGCATTTTAAGGCTTAATGAACAGGGCATTTCTGTCCATCTAGAAGGAGGAACTATGGATTAGCCCCACTCCACAATAGCACATGAACCCTGACAACTTATCCAATTGAGGCTGCAAAGAAAATCATACACAGTACTGACAACAATATTGAGAATTCAACATTTGTTGAGTAGCACTGCTCATGTGCGTGGCCTTTTACTTAATAACTACTCAAACAATTAGTCTCCAAATACCTTTGTGACTGGAAATTAGCATTTTACAGAAAATGAGTAACAGGAGACTGTAAAAGGAAAGAAAAGCATGACAGGTAACTACAATTGACTTGTAATGTTTCTAAGGTTACAAGTCAATTTTTCACACAGGTTTTTTGAGTTTTTTTTTTTTTGACAGAGTAAGGAATTAACTAAAAGACTGCAAGAGAAAAAGAGGAAAGGAAGTTTTTGTGACAATCTGAACAATTCTAGGGTATGACAACATGGAAGACCCTCCAAAGAGGCCAGTGAAAGCCTATGGTAGGCACAGAATTTACCTGCCTACGCTGCAAGGTGATGGCATATCCTAAACTCTGATGCTTGCCTGAACTTTCGGTGTAACAAATTAGTCTTTAATAGACCTACATCAAGGACAAATTTATCCAAAAATCAAACTGGAATACAAGGTAGTATTAATAATGCATAAGGTGTCACAAATCTCATATTACAAGGACACTAATCTGAATCCTATGGAAAAGCTAGAAAATTAAGCAGTAATTTTGTTTATTTGTATATTTTGTGCCTCGTAAAGTGTCAGGACTGGGAAACAAATGTGTGTTGATGCAAATACCACTCATAAGCAAGTGGGTGTGTGTATTAACAGGTAATATGGATTTTAACACATCCCTGCAGCTAAGGAAAAAAAAAAATCAAATCCCACACCAGTTTTTCAGTAGGTTTGAGGCAGGGTTAGGAAACACATTTGGTCTTACCGTGTGAAGCCACCTCCAGTTTAAAATATTGTTCTTCTCTTATACAAGATAACTATAAACAGGATGAAGCAGTAGCCAGCTCTGAATACATGAAAACATTCTAATTTTCTCTAGCAAGCAAACAAACTAAAAAAATGCCACCAAACAAACCCAAGCACTAATCCTGTTCCTCTGCCTGCCTAATACTGGCCTTTACTCTGAGTCCATAAGGCCAGCACAGCAGACTAATTTAATCACTTTTAATTACATTTATCATCATCTGTTGAAATTCCAGGATCAAAATCTTAACATAGAAATACCTTCCTTAAGCTGTCAGAAGGCTCCAAAAGTCTCCTGGAACAAGGTTGATAATTGCCTTTTGAGTAGATGAAGAATACCACACAGAAAATTGACAAAATTAAGGCTCTAAAGGAACAAACTGTGGGATTGGAGAGCCCCTCACAAAAGGCATCTCCATGGCTTAGAGTTAAAGCAGCTTAGGCTGATGCAAACTAACCTTAATGAGCTTATTACTCATAAGGCTGAATGTCTCCGTCATAAAGTCAAGCATAAACAAGAATTTGATGGTAAACCTGGTAGCTCTCAGATACATAGCCAGACAGTGCAAGAAGATAAATCATAAAGGAGAGCAAGGAGAGGAAGATTAAAGACACAGCACTAATAATTTTTTAGTATGCCTTTTCAAGCACCGCTTTATAACAATTAAAAGGAAGTCATCTGAAGGATAAACATCATGCTCAAAGAGACAAAAAGTACCAGGTCCAAGTTACCAAGCAAATTCTCCAGTTTCACCAGTGTTTCTACAGTTCTAAGAATGCATTTATAGTAAATTACATATACTTGTTATAAGAACACATAGAGCAGCATGTCCTTGGGGGGCTCTAGCTCCATAATGCTCCCATCTTAGAGTATACTTGTAAGAAGCTACCCACAGTTGCATCTGTTTCTAAAAAAGGTGAATTTATTGCTCAAAACCATTTGCCCTGACAGCCATGGAAGCTTAAATCCACAGACCCCACAAAGCAGTCCAAGCATGCCTGCTGTGCTGCGATGCATACCTGCCTGCTAGAAGCTGGCCAATGCATTTCACTGAAGACAGACAACTAAGCATGAATTACTAACTGTTTACGGTTACTGGTGGCTGACTGGAGAATGTCCCAGCATATCTCATTTCTAATTTCTTGTGCCATTGAAATGATGTCTTTTAGCTGATTACATTTCTATATATTGATTGTCCGCAGATTTTAAGCGGATGTCAGAATTGTGCAGAGACACTGCAAGTGAAATTGGTGGGCACGGTTCTCTCTGGTTAGGTTATAACCTTTTAAAAGGTAAGGATACCCTTACTTCTCTTTCTGCCCCTTGGAAATTCCCAGCATGACCCCTTCACTTCCCATAACAGTGCTACTTAATATTGTATGTAATTATTTTGTAAAGTCTTCTTCACGCTCAGAAACAGGAACTTGAATGCTTTGGGAGTGAGATGCAGACAAAGTAAGATAAAACACGTCAATTATTCAGTTCCATTGTTACAAACTAATAGCACTACAAGGCTGCTATTAGAAACTGTCTTCTCTCCCCCAGCTCTGTAGGAACATTAGTAACGTTTACAGTTCTCACAATTTTATTTTATTTGTACAGTAAGGGTATTTACAGATATAAGAGGCTTTACCTCTTGATTTTATTCTGTGGTTATAATAAAGGATTGTATGGCAGGATATGGTATGGGGGTTTTCCCCCCTCCTTTTTTTTTTTTTTTTTTTTTTGGACTCATATAATGCCCGTTAATGAGTCAGGGTAGTTCTTATGATTGTCCTTATAGACTGTAATATATTCTAAAATTCAGCTTTAGGTTAAAAAAAAAAAAAAAAAAAAAAAGCAAAAAAAAGCTTCATGGAGCATCTCAGTAATTTAAAATTACCATTAGGCAGAAAAGGAAATAATACTTTCATCATGCATAAAAGGTTTAAGCTACACTTTTAAAGGGAAGATGTTCAGAAGCAACTTCAAACCATAGACACTGTAATGATGGGTGCTATCTCAAATCCTAAAAGAGAACAGAACGCGTGATTCTGTACAAGCCGTCATGCACCCACACCTCCAGGCACAGCCATCTAAGTGCACTGCTGGTAGTTATGTTAAAGGTTTGATCTAACTACCACTGAAGTTAAAGTAACTTTTCTTTGAGAGTTTTACTATTTTAGTGAGTAAGGCAACTTCTACATGCCAACACGCATACTTCCAGCACTGTTAACGAACTTCTTCAGTTCAGTGCTATTAATACTAATGATAAAATGGCAAAATATTAGATTACATTTATATTATCTATCAATGGCCTTTACTCTGAAAGGTTATTAAGCAAACAGCGTTCAGAAATTTTCACACGCACAAGGAGCTGATCAAAAGGCAATTAAGACAAAAGAAATAGTTGAACATTGCTCTTCTGCAATAATTACATAGCAGTGTAGCTTATCGCTTACAAGGTCATTCAGAAGTGGCAATCGCTTTCAGAACCGAATAAAAATATATCAGGCTAGGATGTCACTTTGAATCTCATCTTTCCTGATAAATTGCAATAGATAATTGTCTCTACTGGGGGAAAACATACCAGCAGCAGCTTCTTTTAAATAAAGGCTTTTCCAGCAAGTAGCAAGCACAAGGTTGAAGACTCTCATCAGTTGTTTCAGATGAGACAGAAAAGAGTAATAGAATTAACCTCTGTACTACTTTATACCAGGGAAGCACATTTTTAAATCTCAGAATTATTCTGGATTGAATAATTCAAAGGTGAAGTGGTACAAACATATCCTCAGGGGGTACAAGCAATCCTATAAGCTCTCTCCATATTTCTAAAAACAAATGATCAAAGTATTTCAATTTGATCAGGTTAAAACCCATACACATCCTTAACCCAGTGTCCGATATGTTTTCCTAAAATCAGGCTTTAAAAATCAGGTTAATCAGCGTTTACATCAATTTCACTCACGTGCGTAGATTATGGGTGAAGCTAAAATAACATAAGCAAGAAGAAGTTTCGCAAGAGCTTAGGTAGACTGAGTCTGAAGAAATTTATTAGTAGTTCCACGCAACTCTTCCAGTACAAAGTTTAAATATCCAATACCCTACCAGAACAGTCACCACCATGCAAACAGGACACTTACCTGGCATATAAGAGAACAATGTTCAAGTCTTTAAACATATCTAAATCTCAAAATTCAAGCAGACCTCCAGGCTACTGGCTGTTCTCACATGGGACACTAATCTTCTGTTGGAGCTCTTCCACTTCATACAAAATCGTTTCGTATTAAGCCATATGAGTGCCATACTCAGTAGGTTATACAGGACATTCTCACCCAATGAGTATTTATACAAAGCAGGACAGCTCCAAACGAGAGTGAGAGATCCTACCCAGTACCAGCCAGCATAATATGTTGGTCACTTCCCGGGATGTAGAAGTCCAACTTCTTTGTCAGTCAGGGCAGAGATTTGAACCTGGAACTTTCACACTCGAATCATGTATATCATGTTTCTTTCTGGCCAGAAATTCTACCTCAGAGGTTCTGTAAAGCCTCATACTTTGGTTTAAGGACCCTCTTACCCAGTGAAAGTCTTGCAAAATTTCATATGCCTGTGTAAAAGGTATAGGAAGGCTTTTATTTAGAGAAATTATTATCCTTTAAAAATTTCCTCTTTAGCAAGAAAATTTGAGCGCTAGTGAAATACAGTGACAGTCAATTTTAAAAATGTGCATTTCAATGGTATTTTTGCTACTCTCCTCTCATTTGTGCCTCTACTGTGAAATACACACAAGTGCTTTTTAAATTCAGACTCACTTGAAGACGTGTAATTTACATTTCTTCTCTGAACCACTTTGAAATTGGCCACAAACTTCCAGAAAACAGACAAGGGTTGGTTCCATTTCACATTACCAAATGCAAAGTTACTTTAACATCCAGAAAAGTGTCATGCCAGTCGGGTACGTGCACTTGACTCACAGCTCCTAGGACTGACTGAGGAAAAGCAACAGACTTTCTAGCAAAGCTTGAGCCTGTAAGCAACAGCAAGAAGGAAAGCCAACGGAAACGAAAGCAGCACACATGCAGTGGCTTGAAGTACATGGCATGCTAGTTAAGAGTTGTGATTCTTCTTCTTCAGGCTTTATCAGAGTGAATACAAGGATTTGCAAAATACTATAAGAAGTTTAAATAAAAATGAAAATACACGACATGCAATCATTTTTCATTTACTCACTATATCCAATGGAGTTTTGCTTCCAATCTAATTAAAAATGTCAATTAGAATAATTAAAGACATAAATATTCAAGTATAATGGTAATCTGCAAGCRTTTCTTGGGGTTTTGTTTTGTTTTGTTTTTCCTGTAGAATAAACTGCATTGCAAGCGCTGCATGAACAGAATCATAAAGCAAGACCTGATCCTGTGTGCACCCATCTCTATACTGTCCCCCTACGGATGAAATACTCCTGAAGCAATGGGACTATTGCTTACTGTCAGACAGCCCCTGTGAACAGATACCAGTTGCATTACTTCATAAGGAAGGAGGGGAAAGAGGAAAATAATGTTCAATGAGAATGCTTAAGACCAATCCACTCAATTGACAAAATACKGATATACAGATAGAAAATGCACACACTGGGGGAGAGTTTGCCTAATGAAGTTAGATTGCTTTGTAAGCCTACAAATACCAATAAACCAGTGACCGTTTCTTTTTGAAAGTCTGCTCATGCAGGCAAACATCTTGCCTTGTGTAAATAAGGCTGATTACACCCCCAACATCCCAGTGCCCACAGCTCTTTCTAAGCTATACAGTCTAATGCAATGCCATATGCCATGATCAAATGCCCTTTCATTGGATTCAGTAGATTTGAGGGAGTCAGATATTCTGCACACATTTACATTTAAACACCACACACACAGATACACACTCACAGACAGATATTTAAGGCAATGGCAGAAATCCACGATCTCTTCCCAAACTAAAGGAAAAATGTCTCCTGCAGTTCTGCAATGGCCTTGTTATTCTCTGTCGGAAGACAGCAGATGTAAGTGCCTTGCTTCTCCACCCCAGGAAAATAAAAATATAAACTAAAAAAAGACAAAATCTGTCAGAGAGACAGAAAATAAGCCTCAGAGATGCTAGGCAATACTCCTATCCTACAAGCCAAAGTGCCAGCAGGGTGCCAAAGAAAATGATAAATTCCTGCACTCATGGAGCTCACAAGCAGCATTAGCTTTCTCGAAAACGTTTTTAGGATCAAAATTATCTAGTTTCCAAAACATAAAATCTAAGCCAAAACATACTGGCATATCTAGCATACATAGGCTCCTATTGATCGTTTAACCAGTACATATTGCACTAATGCTGACATCACAACTTAAGTAATTGAATCAATCTACCATTATTTGGGGGATTCTAGGACTGACAGACAAATTGGGTTTATTAAAGCTATTTTCAAGCATGAAGTTCCTAAGTTCTTTTCCTTTTTAGAGCCACTTGAATTAATGACTTTGAGTTTCCTCCACTAATAAAGGAGCTTCCATGTGGGAAAAGCTCTCAGACATAGGTACGAAGTCATTCACCACACGAAACACTATCACCACTGGTTTCCGACAAAATGCTCCCTTTAAGAAAGAGGGTGCTGGTCACGGAAATGGACAGGCATTCATGAAGGTGAAAACCCAGAACATATCCCCTGAACGACGAGATTCAGGCCAGGAGATGGCCCAGGGGCTGCCGCTGGACAAGCATCCGAGCCAGATCCCCATGTGGCAAAAGGCTTTTTAACACCTATCCCAACCACACTTGTGATTCATTTGTCACTAATTACCAGTGTCCTGCTCTCAGATGGATGAATGAACAAATTATTGTTGATAAGAGACATATATAATTAGTAGCAGCTGCATCGAAGATTTATAGGGTCTGTGATTTCAATTTCTCCATGGGTTAAGGAACCAAGTGTTTGAAGGCATGGCTTAACTATTTTCCAGCTATTAGACAGCCGGTCTAATAAAAGGTGTCTTCTTTCTCTTCAAACCCAGCCTCTCCTTTCGTGGCACAGCCGAGATGGCTAGCGAGAAATCTGCCTCTGCCCCTTCTGCCTGACACACACAGCTGTGCAGATCACCTTGATTAGGTAGGCAGGCAGGCAGACCGAGATTTGCCTTTTCTTTTGGACATGGTTTTCGGTTAAACCATGCTCTCCTCCCATCCTCAAATGAATTAGTCCTTGTGCCGATTCAATTTCTACTCGCCAAAGAGTGAATTTCATTTGCTGATGGAATAAAGAAAAAATAACCATCAATTCTTAGAGTCACAGAAGAGATTTTGCTACGGAAGACAGGCATTTAATTCTGTTTGCCCTAACACCGCAGAGAAACCTATTTTTGCCAGCACAAAGTCCTTGACTGGCTCTCCAGATAGAATTTTAATGTGAAATTACAATTTAAATTTCACTCTTTTCACACCAATAAGGATTTTGTGGTAAGAGATCATTTCAATGAAAAAAACCACCATATTTTTCTTTTTTTCGAAGTAGTTTGGTGATGTGATCAGCTCTAAAATACCAGCTAGCGGTCGTGACCGATATCCCTGACTACTGAACACCAAAGAAGTCAGTCCCAATCTAAACAAACGTGAGGTTATTTTTAGAAGCAGGAAAGCAGATGGGAGTTTCAGTTGCTTGCGGGCACACATGCCCACCATTCAGCCTTTATGAATGGCTCCTTACAGATGGAGAAATAACTCAAGAATCTGTTTCCACTCTTCTCTTTTTAGCAACATCATGTCATTCACTGCAGGGCAACTACCCCACTAATATCCCAGACAATCTAAAGGTACTCCAGGAAAAAAAGCTTGTGTCATTGAGCTCTGTGGTTGAACACACAAACACAAACTTTATTTATTTGGGTCAAAGGACATGACCTTTTCACTTTTAATCCTTGTTTCTCCTAATAGGTCTCCTCTCCCCACAAAGAAATTTAGCTAAATTCCAGCCAAGGTATTGGGCTTACAGTAAACACAAAAGCCAAAAAATGAAAATATATTTTCATAGATAAACCAGCCTTTCCTAAACTGTACTCAAACTCAAGCTCATTGTTGCACCCACTTTGCCTTAGTTTTGATCAGAATTAAAGCTTCATATTTTATATGAACTCTTTCTTCTAACAGTTTTATGCCCATAAAGAACCCTCTTGTTCTAGGGAAGATCATTCCTAAGTATTTTCATCTATGAGTTGTCAATAATAAGCTGAAAGTATTTACCCAAGGGATAAAATAGCGAAAGAACCATTAGTTTGGCACTGAAAAATAGTTTTTTTATTTCAGTAATCCTGCCTGAAAATCTCTTCTTCAGGATGGAAGGGATTGGAAATATTTTAGGAGGAGTATTCCATATGTCAGAGTTCCTGTGATACAGATTAGTGATTCAAAGTTAGCACGTTTAAGAAAGACATCCATTTATCTCTATTATTGCACGCATGAAGCCAAAACAAAAAAAATCTCCCTGTCTACCTACAGACATATTTATATTGGAATTAGGGCTGCTGGGCTCCCACTGTTCCTTGAGTAAGAGCAACTAAAAATATTGTGAATCTTATTTTCCTTTTCATTAGCACTGAAGATAAGAAAAACAACAAGAAAAATGTATTTCCAAGATACAGCAACAAACCCAGCCAAGTACTCCTCAGACATAACCAGCTGTCCTTGTGCACCAACTCTACACACTAACCCCCCAACTCAACCTGCAGTGTCAACTGGAATCGGCAGCTTCCTGCACCATTACTGAGGAGAGCCTGGTGCAGCTCAGGAGAGAGAAATGAGGCAGAGTGTGTTGCCATTTTTCTGGATCTCCGTTGGTTTAGGTCTCAAAACTGATAAACAGAAGGCTTGAGGACTAAGATGGTATTTGATAACTTACTGTTCTTTCTGCTATGTGGAAAAGAAGGGGCCTTTAGATAAAGGTCATGCCTAGAAGCAATTAAACCTTACTGGATGCTTCATTCAACTATGAGTAACTAGAGCAGTCAATGTACTGTGGTTAATAGCTACCAGAAATAAAGATCATGGTTCATGACAAAGTCCTTGTCATAGGTCTGCCACAGAGAGCACAACAAAGTGTGACCAAGCCACCAGTGAGCCTCACAAGGCAGCGAGGCTCCCTTCCATCTGCACCAGATGAATTCTTATCGCAGCTTTTACACATGGCCTTTGAATAGCCATGAATAGCCATAACTGTCAAAAACAATTTGATTGCATTACAGGATAGTGATGTCTATAGATGACACTACTTTATCAGATGAAGCACAGGAATCAACAATTGTCGTAACACCTGGGAGTCTCATGTTGGAATAAGTGGATAAACCTAGGCACAAAGATTATTTCCATTTCATGCCCATGGCACAATTACCTTTCAGCTACTCAAGACTTTGGTCTCATCCCTTTTGCCATCCTGAATCCAAGCAATGCACAAAAATCAGTGTAAAGGTGGTGCCCATATCAATTAGTCACTGTTATGAAATATAAAGTTATTACACTCAAGCCAGTAACTCGTTACAGCTAAGGGACAAGTGCTCACATGAACAAAACAGAATCACCTTCTTCTGACAGTGGGTGCAAAGATTACGAGTCCTGGTCCTACTGTTGATTGAGCACAAATGCTTTCTGGCACATTTAGCTTCTGCATTCCAGAGAGAAAATGAGATGCCTGTCAACCTCTAAACACCAATGGCAAAATCCTGGTCCCCAAAAAACTTTCAGACAGACACAAAATAGCGGTCCTTTGCATGCAAAAGGCTAAAATTCATAGCAGTTTTCTTTCACCGGTGTACACAGAATAGCTGTATGACTGTAACTCTGCAAATGATGCTTGACCTTGGGTTTCTATACTGCAGCTATAGTCACAAATATGGGAAGACTGACATGGAAAAACATTGAATTTCTCTGTCCAAATATAGAACACTTGCTGCACAGCTGTCTCTAGCCCACAGTTTGCATTTCACCCTCCAAAATTAAAAGAAAACCCAACACCTCTGATATGCACTGCATTCCCAGTTTTTCCTTTTGTCTGGCAAGCCTAAGCAACACCAGGACTTGATAGCAGGTCATTGTCTGCAACCAATATGTTGCCAGAAAATGTGCACAGCAACAAGCAAAAGAAAAGAGAGGGGACCTTGCTCCATGCCTGCTCCACATCTCAAGGCACACAGGAACTGTGATATGAAGGGTGAAAGAGAACTCCCCAGTGAAGGTGCTGTTATAGAGATCTCTGCTCATGCAAGTCATGCAAGAATCTGGTTATAAGACAGGTTGTAATATACATTGCTGTGGCCATACAAGCATTGGCTTGTACACAGCACAGAGGAGGCTACTCTATATATACTCCCTTCAAATACCAAGAACATTTGCTTTTGTTCCAAATGGGCGGCAGGCTCAGCAGAGGACCCCTCCATCCCCACAGGCAGAGTCACGAGAGATCAGCTCTAGGAAAAGGCTCTAAACAAGGAAAGGCCAAACTCACTGCCACAAGCAACAAACGAGCAGTGATATTTTAAGTGTCCTAAATATATATATGCTTGCAGGTGGGACCTAAAAAGGCTTAACATCCCACCTGAAATTCTGACCCAGGGCTGCCCTGGCGTAATTACAGGTCGAGGTTTCCTAGCTGTTGTGACCCTGACGTAGGCCAGCTGCAGTATTTCTCCTGTGGCGGCAGTAACTGAGAGCGCTGGTAAATGTGGTGTGAAAGCAGCATGTGCTGTGCAGAGCTCCTTTTCAACAATTAAGTATTTTGACTCTTCAACAAAGAAAGAAAGAACCAAACAACATAAAACACTAAACAGCACACGGTGTTCTTACTAAAGCATGAATATCTATACAATTTTCTAATTAGAGCTTTTTTTTTTTTTTTAAAGCAATTAAAGTCTATTTATATGTGAGACAATAATTTCGGATCACCCTCTATATCAAGCAGTTGAGTTAACACCCATCTTCATGACACTTATTTTTACAAGTCACAAACTTCTATAAATCCATACTATACATCTCCCAAATCCAATTTTTGGCTAAAAATTTTTGGCTTCTTATGAGATGCAATTTCTAATCATTCAGGTCCAGGATATTAAAAAACAATAATTAACAACAAAAAAACCCCAGCTACATTGCATACAAGGTTAATCTTGATTATGGTAACTTTATCAATGCTGCTATTGTTTCACCAGAGGCAAAAAAGCACTGTGGATATGCAGCTGACAACAGCTATTCACTCTCTCAGTTTGCAAATCAGGTAATATGCCAGCTGCAGAAGGCACATACACTGTCACGCACTGGGAACTATCCCTTACTAGTGGCACATATACATACACTGGGAATATCCTGATCACAGTTAAAAATAATTTGAGCACACATAAACTCCACTCAAAGACAACATTTAAGCACCAACTTGTTGAACGAGGATGGGATTATCAAGATTAACATGTTTTTAAGATACATCTGGTTGCACATATTTGCGTTTACTGCACCATATTGCAGGTTTTCACAGATTTGTGAATATCCGAAGACCTCAAATAGTGACTGTCAGGGGAGTTCATAATACTAGCACATACACATATATATATATAAAAGCAGTTAAGAGACCTCCGAACTGTCTGAGCACTCACCAGTTCCAAACACTGCCGGTGCCCATATGCAGCAGCGTAATGCACAGTGTTGTACCCCTCTTTGTCTTGGATGGATGGATTGGCATCATTCTGTAGAAGGAACTCTAGACACCTGTGGACAATTCACTAGTGTAAATGTGAGCTCACAATATTTAAGACTCATCCCTCACTGCAACTAGGAGTGGCACTGAAAACTAGCAGTTAATTCTGTATTTCTAGCAGCACCTCAAATCACTTTCCTTTCCACCAATAGCTCCCCAAATTCACCATTTTTTTTTTAAACAGACAATCCCCACTCATGTTTGAAGATCATCTTCATAAAAAACAATCTTCAACCTAACTTCTGCAGCTACTCTAGATTAGAAAATGATTTTCTATTACAAACCCTGAAAGAAAACTACACAACTCTGTACCATGATGTAAACAGCCTTGAACTGCTACTACTCACGTAAAACTCATATATCAAATCATTGGCCTCCAAACATGCACTATGGCAAGCTGAAAAATAAAGACTTAACTGAGTTAATTTCCTGGCATGTACGTACATAAATATATTTTCTTCTTTGTTGGCTTTTTTTTTTTTTTTTTTAAAAATAATGTGTTTTTCAAAGGATCCCTTATGCTCCTTACAGCTCCTGCCACTTTTTCTTATACCATCAAGAAATCATCATTTTGCTGTTAGTACTTTCTTCCATAGCTTGTAATTTGTAGTGAATGTAAGGCTGTCATACAAAACAGGGGATTTTTAAAACAAAAAAATCATTAAGCAGCCTAGGTGAAAATGTCAATCCGAGTAAATACATTGAGGAAGCCATTGGCTACTTCTTTTTGCAACATACATACTCAGTGCAAAGCATTAAAATAAGACAGTGCATGATACCAAAGAATTATTAAATTACTGAAGCAGTAAATTTTCAATTAAGAAACAGCAACAAGCGTAGAAACAGAAAAATTAGGGAATATGTGCACAGAGAAGAGCATAGAGCTTTTTTCTTTAGGCTAGCCCTCATTAAAGCCAAGCATTGTGTTTAGCAGAGCAATGAATGAGCAAAAGCAGAGTGTAAAACTGCAGCCTAAAGCAGTGGCATTCTCCAGAAACGAGATCTAACTGCTTTATTGACGCCAAACTTACAACGCAGCTTCTTTTTCCTTCATCTCACTGGCTCTTTCAAGTTCTTCAGCATTTTCATGGGAGTTACCTAAAATATTCTTTCTTCTTAGCATAGAGGACAGAAAAATGCAACTTATTTTCAAAATACCATACCAGTGATTTTGACACAGTCTGCCACCCATCCCCAAACTCCTCTTCAAGGAGTTGACCTCCTCCAGCCAAAAGTAAGAATTATAAAGTTAAATGAGTGTATTGCATGGGTCTGCAACTAATAAGTTTTGCAAGCAATGCATACAACTACATGGCAGTTTATTGTCGTGCAAGTCAATGCCAGAARAAAAACCTGGAAAATTCTGGTTTCTATCAGAAACAGTTTGATCATCACTTTCTAGAATCCTTCTGTTTCTCCCACAGCAATGTTGTGCATTTTGTTTCCTTTGCAGAGAGGAACTCAAGATTACCACAGCTTGCTTCTTCCTACAGTAACCCGCCAGTTCTTCTCTAGCTTTTAAGATTCAGAGCACTGTGAAACTTTAATCACTGATACTAAATCAGTCTATCTTGAATCTGCATTAGCTGTGCTGCTGACTCTCCTCACTTTCTGTGAAATATCTTGGCAACACTGTGTGGATCTCCCGGTCAGATTCTTTAGATTCTTCAAAGAGCTCAGCATGTCTTCATATTCCTGTATCCCTGGATCATTTTTGGCATCTCTGCTTCCTAGCTGGATGGATGGCAGACAGAAGACTATGATTTGTGATCTTACAATCATGCGCTTGTGATTATGATCTTTCTTGGCCACCAAGGCTAATACAGAATACATCTCCAAACTGCTATGTACCGTCACAGATTAGTAGCTTGAAGGGTTTGTAGAAGGACAGTTTCCTAATTTCAACCCAATATAACAGGCAAATTCCAGACTGGATTCTGCACAATGCCGAACAGTACATTCCTTCTTTAATATGCAAATTCCCATTATTCCTTGTAATATCAAGATTTGGCGTTCTTCAATGTGGGTGCTAGCAATAATGGATTGTTCTACAAACCCAGGGTCTGTCTGATGTCCACTGACTCAGAAAAAAATTATTTATTAATAAAATAACTCCCCTGAATATTCACATTGCAAGCTCATGGACAGTACTTGTGCTATACTGAATCAAGACAGCTGTTCAAAGCTCAAAAAAAGCAGCAGGAGATACCGGTGTACAGACCAGGAATTCAAACATCTTGCATAACAGGTGGAAGTCCTACCTGCATCTGCTTTCAGTTAACTACAAATAAGTGTGATCCCAAAATAAGATTCTCTGAACAGAATAAGCGATGATCTGGAGAAACAGTACATAGTAAGAAACTGCAATCATCTATTTAATGAAAATGCTGTTCTGATTTCCATTGCAGGAAAGGGTACTTTCTGAAGACCATAAGCAACAACAGTTACCAAAGTAGCTGAAACAGGAGGGCACCCTCACTGCACCAAGACTTCTCCCTGCTCATTAACTGCCCACATCCAAAGGTAAATAATTATGAGTATTTTTGGACTGAGATTGCCTGACCTTGGGAGTTTTTTGCCATTCAGCAGGAAAAAAAAAATGCTGACCTATAAAATCACAGACTGCAAATAGCATTTCATCTATGTAACAAGGCTTCTTCCAGACCATGTCAAACTGGAAAATTTAATGAGAAGACAACATCATCACACCAGAATCAATTTAGGTTTGGACTATGAGGACAAATAAAGGCCACGTATTCCTGCCAATGTTCAGGATGTGACTAAAGTGAGCTTTTTTTTTTTTTTTTTTAATTAGTGATGGCAGTAGCTATATCCTTAAGTTTACCAAGAGCTTGTTTACAAGCAGGAGCCTCACCTATGAAGAGCCAAAAGCTGAACAACACACACTGAATTGCAATTCTCAACACCTCAAACAACATCTCACCCTGGCAAGACAGAACTAGAAACAGCCAGTGGTGAAAGCCTTCCTACAAGCCCACCCTGCTTGTAACGCCAAGCACAGGCCTTTGAAGATCCTGCTGCCTTCTTCCCAGCACTGTTCAGGTTTGAGGGTGATAGGGAAGACATTTTTTATACCACTATTATCACAGCAAATGATGAGGAAGCTACCAAGGCTCTGGTATGGCATCGAAACCTCCACCATAAAGTTAAGCCTAAGTTTTCCTGCAGCTTTGAGGTGGTATTCTGCTGGGAATGAGCCAGACGTATTTTTACCAGATCTCACTATACAAGAAACCAAAAAAATGGTTCCTTAGTGTCTAAAGGAATGAGACAGAGAAACATGGGATGACCTAAAATAAATACAGGTTGCTAACAGTTTTAAGAGAGAACTAACAGGATAATTAAGCCTGCTTTATACAATATGTTTTAAGGAAAAGATAGCCAAAATATGCAACTATCTGGGAATTAGAAATTGCTGTCACTAACCGCAGGATTTCTAAGTTTTGCAGCTGTTTTCCCCCTTTCTCACAAGAACAGCACTGCATTCTGCCAAAGGATATTCCCCAGACCTCTCTCTCTGTAAAGTCTCTAAAAAGCAACCTGTTTGGACAGGGTGAGCATTTTTATCAGCTCTGACAGTGGAGAGAGACTGATGGGTAGATCTATCCCATCTTTTCCAGAAAGGCTGTCAGAATGGCCAGATGTTTGTCTGTCACAGCAGTCCACCTGGGAAAACCTCTCCTTCTGCTGTCTCTCACTCCATCCCTTCTGATGGACTTGCAAAGCAGATGTAGAAAATTCTCTGAGCTTACTCTTGTGGGGAAACCACACAGAGGAAAACAGAAGACAATGTTGTGAAAATAGTTCAGTAGGACAGGGTGGCTGCAACACTGTGCATTACATAAAAGGTAAACTGTAAAGCTGAAATGCCGCATCATCTGGGGATTTGGCTTATAGTCAGAGCAACTCAGTGTGGAGTTACGCATACATCTGAGAGAAATCCCTTTGCTAGTGGGATCATTTTTTTGGCTCAAATGACATAGCATCATGAAGAGAATAGAATGACACTGATTTAGCAAAACACTTTAAACAAGGAATACAAACAGGCTTTCTTACTTTCGGTCCATGTCAGAAGCAGCAGCATAGTGCAAAGGGGTACGTCCCCAGTCATCTGTTTCATTAATATTGGCTCCTGTTGTTACCAGTGTCTCAATACAGT
This sequence comes from Phoebastria nigripes, assembly GCA_035582835.1. Lineage (NCBI taxonomy): Eukaryota > Metazoa > Chordata > Aves > Procellariiformes > Diomedeidae > Phoebastria > Phoebastria nigripes. The sequence continues at coordinate 1,348,170 of JAYKAV010000167.1, read as the reverse complement.
GGAAATGACAATTTGCAGCTGCATAATGCAAAGGTGTCCTGGAACATAAGTGACAATTTGTTACCTCATATTCCAATATGCACCACCGAGGATAACGATAAATCTTAATTGCTGCATTCCTACACATTTCCAGCAGTCAATATCAGCACCTTATGTTCCTGTGATGAAATGCAAAGTTATGGAAATTTAACAAAATACTGTGTTAATAGGAAGTTTTGGTGCCCCTATGAAGCCTAACAGGATAAAGATCATCAATCTGTGTCTTGCAAACAACCTATTCCCTGTGACAGCCACTGCTGTTGCTCTGCATACATGCTACTTTCTTCCAGTTGGGAGGCAGAGCAAAGCACGGTGTCCCTCTTATTTAGCTGGCATAGCAACACTCATAGCAACACTTCATATGGGGGGAAAAAACCTCTAGGAAGCACGTCAAGCAGCAGCAATCCTCCCATCATAACCCAGGTGTTGTTTTGGGCACACAAGCACAAGAATTTAGGCAGGAGAAGCAATAAGGAAAAAAAATAAACCTGTGATATTTTTAAAACAGAAAGCTCAAGAGGGTGGGATGGCTTTTATGTATTTAATGAAGTCTGCACCTGTCTGTCTGGCATATAACTGCAGCAGCATGAGTTCTGCAGGGAAGGCCAAACTCCTACTTTATTTTACTGTCATTTTTCATAGAACATAGGATTTCCAGGCTGAGGTGGTCTTTCTTCCTTGCCCACTAGGTTCTTTTTTTTTTTTTTTTTCTTTTTTAAATGAGCTTCATAATTTACCTACCTCCCACATTTGTCCTTCTTATTAAAATCTGCTCCACTGCTTTGCAAGAGTTTTATACATTCAACATTACTGGAAAGAGAAGTAAAGAAAACAAAACATGAACAAAACAGAAGTTTACAGCTGTGTTGCCCTCTGCCCCCAGAAAGGAAAAAGTTACTCTAACTATTTTTGTATTATTTGCCGTGCAAAAACAGGGTACAGCCAACTACAACGTGAAATTCAATCAAACAGAAAATGAAGCTTTAAAATACTATTTCCTTTTTTTCTAGAAAACCTCAAACTTCTCTTCTGCAGAAGAAAAAAAAAAATCATTTTCCAAAGAGAGCACAGTAAATGTGATCTGAATTCATTGTGTGTGGAGATTTTCAATGGGAGCTGTACTCTAATGCTTCCCACACTGAACTGGTATTTTATAAGAGAACTTTAAAAGAAAGTTGTTGCTAGCTTATAAAATGCCAGTCTAATAATGAAGAGGTGACATTTAACGAAATCCACCCCCATTCAGCAAAGCATTCAACAGTAAGCACTTTGCTCAAATCCTGTTTACTTAGTGAGATTTAATCACAGGAGTTACTTTTAGGTTTACTCTCATATGATTTGTTGATTATTGATAGATTTAAGCACATCTCTAAGTGCTTTGTTGAGTAAGGGGCGTAGCTATTTAAAGTGATTGTCATATCAATACTGCATTTACATAAGTGGATGAGTTGGGCTCTATTGCTTTGTATCTGTTGAAAGAATTCACCACATCATAGCTGCTTCTTCCTCTTGTTTAAAGCCAGGTGATTTTTAACAGAAAAAAACCCAGATGAATTCTCACATCTTTTGTAATTCAAGCAAATARAGGTATGACTCCAAGCCAGAAAATGACATAAAGAAGCACAGCACTTTCCAAGACTCCTTGTCATTCACAGGGGCAATAAATCATTTGTGTTCACAATCAGATGAGCAGGCCTTTGAAGTGTGTTCTTTTCCTAGTACCCATGCAACTCCCATAAATGTAATGGGAGTAACAGGCATGTGTCAGGAAAAAAAATGAATGCCTTTTGTATAGCTCCAGCCCCAGGAAAAAAAAAAGACTGGATGCAGTATCTTGGCATATGTTCACCCCTACTCTAAATTGCTATTGCATAAAATAGCTACAGAACACTCACCACAACGTACTAAAAATAAAAACACTTGTTAGTGATGACAATTGTAGTAAACCACTGGAAAAATATGGTTTATTTTCATGAGCCATTTTTGCTTCCTATGAAGCCTCTCCTCCTCTTTAGGGCTTCCAGGTTGTTTTTATTATTCTTTTGGGGTACAGCCTTACCAAAGAGGTAGCAGCTGAACTATATTATAATTTCCATCTACGCAACAGTCATACCTCCTCTATTAATATGAGACAAGTATCAAGAAGAATAATATCATAAGAATAATAAAAACACTATTTGGATCAATTTTTAGTTTTCTGTAATAACGAAAACTTTGTGATACACATTTTGGTCCACCAAGAAGAAAAAACAACTTCCAGAAAGACTGCCAAGTATTTGCCGTGGATGACCATTTCTGCTTGCTATAATCACAGAGAATCCAAGCTGGCTTCTAGCCAAGGCTCCATTTCAGCTGTTTTCTGAGCCATAAAGTCCTCAACAGAAGAGTCAAAATTCAATGCTTGCCAAATGTTTTGTCCTTTTGCTAGGTTAACTTCACAGCACTCCACTGACAATTATTTGGAAATATTTAAACTAACTGGATGCTACATTTACAACTTAAATTGACGTATTTCAGTTTTCATTTGTTTCCATTTCTGGCCTCCCAGCACTCACCAGGAATGCATCACCCTGAGAGAACAACAGTCTTTTGACTTTCTAATTTGGAAGTTGGGGGTTGTTTGTTTGTTTGGGGGTTGGTTTTTTGTTGTTGTTTTGGTTTGTTGTTTTTTCTTTTAGAAACTTTTAAACTTGCACTTGAAAAATGGGAAAGAGGGAGATGAGCTGCATTTGGACTCCAGGGTTGCAATCTGATGGGCACTGTTGTATAGCTGCATTTTCAGACAAGGACACAGTCCAAAGGTGGAGGCCAGGAATAACTCCCCTGCCAGCAGCATCCCAGGAGCACTGCTCCTTCTCCTCACTCGCTTCGCCCTAGGAACGGACAATTTCCTGCTGACTGCTGGCCCTCAGCGACCGTTGTGGCCAACAGACAGACCTGGGTGAGTATGCAGCACCCCCACCCAAAGCTGAAGCAGTCTTCACAGGGGCATGAAAAGGAAGGGGTTTACCCTATGCCTGAAACCCATGCTTCAAATCCCAACCTGGCTGTCTGTGGCAGAGGGAATCAGACCACCTCCTTTACGTTGCAAGCAACGCCTACATGAGGGCAGTGGGAAAAGACAGCCTCAAGTGACCAAAATTTGACATCAGACCGCTTTGCATCCCTTGCACCACAATAAATTCCTCTGTGGATGGCAGTCAAGTTGGCTGGCACCAGATCTGCAACGAAGCCACAAAATAACTTAAAACAGCTACAGTCACAGCTACTCACCCTCCTGCAGCGGCAGCGTGGAGGCACGTTCTTCCAAAACTATCAGGGGTGTCTATTTCAAAGCCTGCAGACAGCACGTGCTCATTACTAAACAAGGACACTATGCTATACTTTTGTCCTAGTTAAACCACAAGAAACATTGCAGAGACAGAAAAATCAGTTAGTTGGAAAAAAACAGAACACAAGCAACTACAGTCAGAAAGAAGTTGTCACGGGAACGGCGAGTGGCTGCTCCAGTTTGGCAGCTCTATAAAAAGAGCTGCAAAGTCGATGAGCATCTATTTCCGCATCCAGCTCTGCGCCACATCCCTATTTAAAACCACGTGACAGGCATTTATGAGGCAGATACTTATCAAGAGGACTGCGACAGCAGGACATGAAGACAGAAAACATGAAAAAATGAGGAAAAACCACAGAGTCAGCCTGAACATGAAATGGGGCCATTTTTATTGCGTGTGGTTTTCAGGTTGGAAGGAGGCTTCCAGGAGCACGCAGGGATATTCATTGAGATGCACATGGCCAAAGATACAAGCCCGGCAGTATTGACTCTGGTCACCCAGAGCTTTTCCTTCCTGATCTGGTGATCAAGGCCAGAGCGCACCAAGCTTTAATGTAATGGGGTATGTAATGGCCATTTTTCACACTTTTTTTATAACCTACAGGACTCAAGTTTAGGGAAAAAAGTAGTTGTAGGAGATTTTACGTGTTAAGTAATGAAGCAATTTTCTAGAAAAAGCATATGATCTGCCTTGTGATTTTTTAACTCATGGGAACTCTTGCCTGGAAAAAAAGAATTTGGGACTTGGCACCTGATTACTGCCTCTTTTGAAACAGTTGCGTCAGCAAACTCCTGCTTCTTCTGCTTTGGGCTCTGGTGAGGATCCCRAGACTGCTCTCTTGACACTACACTTTCATTCATTTCCCCTCTCGTGCCCACAGAGCTTTGGCCAGCCTAACTCCTTTACTCTGGCCAGATTCAGAAACACACTTTAGCTGTATCTAAAATACATCCTCATCAGTGAGATGTAAATACCTGCGCCAGTGCAGGCCCTAAGGAGATAATTTCCTGAATTATTCCTTCGGGGGAAAAAAACCCAAAACAAAACAGTATCTCACATTCCTACAGTTTGGAAAAGGGTCCTAAATATCCTCCCTCCTCCTGGTGAATTAATATAAACTCTCTGAACCAGGAGAGTTAATATATGAATATTAATACATTGATATGAATTAATATAAACTCTCCTGAAGCACGGAGAAAAGAGCTTTGGGCATGAAGAATACAGGATGCGAGGAAGTACCAGCATGCCGTTAGGAAAGCCTCGCGCGCTCCCGTGCACCACACCACACCACACAGCCGAACACAGCAGCACAGGAAGTCTTTCATTTGAACAATTCACAACAATGAGTATAAAGGGGCCGTAAGCAGCAGAGACACACACTACTCGAGCTCCACAGACGCTGCGGGATTTACTTACCCGATGACAACAATTTCCTGCAGCAGTCTGAGTGAGCATTCAGCGCTGCTAAGTGTAAAGGGAACATGTTGTGGATCCCACACCTGAAAAGCACAACAGCATCATTACACAGAGTCATGTGAAAATGCAGGTCGCATACGGACACAACACATTAAAAGCTCCTTCCACAAAGGCAGCATTTTTTATCCTTTTCGAGGAAGATTCTTCCTGCCATGTTATTTTTATCTCTATTTCCTTACCAGCCTTCTCAGGAGTTAAAAATATTCTGATACAGCAAAATCTTGGCGTTACGCTTTGAACAGAATGTGGCAGGAAGGTTTCTAAAAATTCAAGGCAAAAGCCAAGGTAAGAGTGGAAGCGAGAGAGCAGCTATTGCTTGGAGTCAATTTCCCAGTGTGGGATGCACAAATTTCTGCACCAGCTACACATACTGCAACTGCCGTTCTGAGGTAAAAGTAAATGCCGAAATCTTCTCAATATTATTTCTGAAACCCATTTTTCCCGCAGTTAACATCCTTTAGATAACTCTCATGTGGGTTTTCAAAGCCTCCCCTTCTTCCCTCTCTCTCTCCCCTGGGGCTGGGGTAGCTGACGAGTCTTCTTCACACTTTCCTTTAGGCTGCTGTGACACTTACAGTTTTCTTCCCACATCCTAAGAACTAAACATCTAATTTTCCTATTTGCTCCAGCTACTCTCCTCACACTCCTTTTCACTTTTTCCCCCCTTTAACTCATGACCCTCTTTTCAGTTACACTATAAACTTCACAGAGCAGACATGCTGGGCAAAAAAAAAAAGGTAGGCACTTATCATTAAGCTAAATCTGTATCAGGCAACCACATAGTTTTTAAACAAGTTGAGCACTCAGCAGCTTTTACTAATATCAGCAAATCACCCCAGTTCAGTCCCTAAGCATGCCGTTGTTTACTGTCTTAGAAGACTTCTGGGTTTGGACATCTTGGCTTCTGTCATTTGGCATTGTTTTGTGAAAAGCATCTTGTTATTCTAGAACTATTATCTTACCGGCAGTCCTCCAAGTGCACATAAACACAGAGCCTCTGAAACCAACTATCTTGACAAGATCATCATCTACTGCCTGCTTCAGCAGATATATTTTTGAAAAATGACAAACTCTTGAACAATAGCAGATGGATTCATATCTGCCCTTCATTTCTGCAAGACAATTGGTGGATGGGAGAGTATGATCACCTCATGGAAGAGGATTTCAGATACGGACCCAAAGACGACAGAACTTGTCTTTCTGCAAGACTCACCATAAATCGTAATTACTCATGAAGCTTCAGACAAAAATGAATGTGGCTGTTTATAAAGATATCTTGCTCTCTCCAACATTTTATACGTTTATGTATTTAACTAATTTTGGTTTGTTTTTAAAAAACTTATTCTTTCCAGAATCCACAGGCCCCTCCTTCCCCTGTCTTCACATTAAATGTGTCCTCCTTGCTGCTCCACTACACTAAGGAGTGACTTGTGGTGCTGTACAAATTTTAATTTTGCCAGTGTCAGCATCTACATCTTACAGTAAATCTATTAAAAGACAATCTGACAGCCTATTCTTTGAAGGAAACAGCACAAGCTCCGCCAAGCTGCTGCATCTGTATAAACAGGTCGCATTTTTTAGCTGTGGATTCATTTATTTAAGCTAACATTGGACATTCTGTACTGCTGTGCTTCTTCCTACACCCATTTGTCTCTATCTCCTCCTCCACCTAGTTATCTAAAGCAATATTTTTCTTCTTTTAGGTCAAGATTTCCACCCAGCACATGTTTTGGCCTGTTTCCATCGAAATACACTATCTGCACATCTGCTAACCAGTGTCACACTTCTATAGCACTGTTCACACTGGTTCCTCCCATCACTTACACACTTTCCCCTTTAAATGCAGTTGCCTCAAAGACTGGCCGAGCTGTCTGCAGTTGTTGCTAACAACGCTGCAGAATTTTCTTTCCAGAGCCAGTTCAGGGAGCTCAGCCAGAGTTATTTACATGCAGCACATATAAAAGCCCATTCCCAGCGTTTCAATGCTCCTTGTTTAGCACAGACAGTAGCATCATTTGGATCTGCCTGGTATCTCTGAGCCAACTTCTTATTTCACTTATTTCTGCTGCTGGAAGAAGTATTTTATTCGATCAATATTCCAGTCACCCAAGTGTGAAATAGAAATTTCTAAGTGGATAACCCTGATTCCAAGAGTGGGCTATCCACTGTATCTCATTTTCCCTTTAAATCTCAAGATAAGAGACAGACTGAGACTTACGGTACTGGAGAAAGAGCTAGGAGAAGTACACATCTATTTAGACACCAAGATCTTCATGCTGGCTATGTTAATAAAATCCAGTGACGTTAGCTGAAGCCTGTGGAATTTCATTATCCATGCCAATTGAAGATCTGTTCCACCTTCCGAGTTCGCATGGTGACAGTTGTACTTGATAAAAGAACATGGGCAAATGTGCCACCTTCTTAAACATTGTCAAGCAAACAAACAAAATACTGGGAGCTGCAAGTATCTTCAAAATTAAAACCAGCTCATTTGCATCTGAAAGCAGGTTTTCCTAACTAGGTAAGTCAAGAGAAGTCACTGATTTCTATGGTAGGTTCTTTGTAGAAGACTCTTAAATTATATTTTGGAGACATGTGGAGGTAATTGCCGAAAACTTACATTCATGAAATCAGATGCTGCTATTAAAACACCTGGTGATATCCCTCATGGCATTGCATTACTCTGGTTTTATATCACTTTGTTTACCTTCAGGTTTGCTATTTTCTTTTGACAGACCGTAAGAACCTGAACATAACTAACCAATACTCAAGTACTCTTAAAAATCAAGCACCTGCCAATGTTTGAGTTGACAATACTTATCATATTGTGGGTGCAGTCTTGACACATGTGCAAGAGAAAAAAAAACCAAACAAAAAATTGAATTGAAGCAGAAAGCACTAACAACATTTAGAAATGTGTCTAATTTCAACTCCTTGTCCTTCTATTCAAAAAAGACTCCCAAACTCACAAATCAGATAAAAGCAGTCCTATTATTTCAGCCACCTGAATATCAGAAACCATGCAACATCAAGTTTTATCTCTAGTTATATTGAGATCAGAAATACTTAGTAACATCTGCTTCGCAATACTGCATTTCTATTGATTATCCTATGTCTTACCAAAAGATACAAGACAAAAGAATAATCATCATGTATGACAGGCCACTAAACATTAGGCTAATTTAGATACTAAGGAATATGCACACAATTCCCTTGGAAGTCATCTGAATTTTTTTCAATTATGTTTCCTATAAAAACTCATTGCTACAGACTTTCTGGAATAACTGTGATCAAGATGCACTTTATATACATATGTACTTCATGTACATTATATACCACTGTGCCACATCAATGCTTTAGGAAAAAGAAGCAGTAGTTGTACTACTTGTAACCATGTAACTGGGCACAATAGGAACTTAGCAGGGGTTCCTTCCCTTCCACACTTCCCAAGCGTTCATATTTTAGCCCCATGTCACCCACTGAATTACAGCACAATTATGCTTATACATTTTAACTTCCCACTTCAGAACCTGAGGAGTAACTGTGTTTCCAGGCATCAGACATAACACTTGATCATTAGAAACAGCTCCACTTCAGCCACCTACTTGGCAGTATCAGCTCCGCTGGTTATGAGGGTGTTAATCAAAAGCTCGTGTCCGTATCTTGCAGCCACATGTAGAGGGGTGTTACCATCCTTATCAACACAGTCGATTTCCCCTCCTGCAAAAGACATTTTCATACAGTTTAACACTGAAAGATTAAGCATGAACCAGTGACCACAAATGTTATTTCTCTCTAGTGACTGCAGCATAACCAGTCCAGCCACAGAGACACTAAATTTCAGAGACCAAGAACCAGCACACAGCAAGCTGTCAGCTGTCAGCCACTGGTACTGAACGTGGTCTGGCAGCAGCATTTTCACCTCCCTCTCCAACTGCAGGGGTGGGGAAAAATGGTGGGAAATAGGTGAACAGGATGACATACAACAGTCAAGTACATGATTCGGACTTGCTGCTGATCTAAAGGTACAAATGGGTGCCTTGAATTAAACTAACAAAATAAACTGCTGAAACTATGCCCTCATTCGTAAAGGCATTGCCACTCAACCTCACCTGTAAGACAACAATGTTAAATAGAGTTTGTTCAAGAGGCCAGCAGGAACACGCTGCAAACAACAAGCGTATTGTGTGCCTTCTCTGTGCCTTACCAAAGAGCAACCAAGTGCTTAAGTAGAACTTTCCCTGTTGCAATTTAAGCCTGTCATCTCATGTTTTATCCTTACAAGCAGGAAAAATAGATTATTTCCTTCTTCTCTGCTGTGGCTTTTGACCCATGCAAAGGTTGCTATCAAGTCCTTGTTTTCTTTTTGGGCCAAGGAACTGTAATTTTTTCAGTCTCTCCTGTAAGCCAGGTTTGCTGCACTCCAACTATTCTCGTCCTTCCCCCAGTCCTCTCCAGCTGGCCCACATCCTTCTGGAAGTAAAATGTCAAAAGCCAGAAACAGTACTACAGCTGACGTCTTCCAATGCTGAGCTGAGCAAAAGGATTACTTCATGCCTGCTGGCTATGCTCCTATCTATACACTCCTGTACATTGTACAGCGCCATGTACATTGTTGATCATTTTTTTTAAGCACCATGACACTGTTGACTTGTGGTCAACAAGCTTCTGATCTTCTACAAGCCCCAGATCCTTTCTTGAGGAACCGCCACCCACCTGGCTGTTGCCATTCTGAACTTGTCCAACTGATACTCCTGCCTGTGTGTGGGATCTTTCCTTTGCTTCACTTGCATTATAACTTCTGTCTCCAATTTTACAGGATCGTTTTCATTCTGACTCCACCTTCTGCCAAACTAACAGTCTCTCCCAGCTTCATGTTTTCTCCAAATGTTGAAAGCACATTTTCTATTCCACTATCCAAGTTGTTAATGAAAATACTGGATAGTTCCAGACCCAGGAGGGAAATTGAAAACCCCCTCACTACACCTTCCATTTCAACAACAATCCATTTATTACTAATCTCTGAGTGTAGTTTTTCAACTAGTTATGCTCCAACACTGTAATATTTTAATACTCCACTAGTTTGCTGTGAGAATACTTTATGAAAGCATGTAAAAAGTCTTGCTAACATCAGGATATGGTAATATATACTGCATGTCCACTATTCACAGGAGATAAGAGGCCATAACTGCAAGAAGAAAAGTTCTAGTAAAGCACCATAGAGCATTTTCTAACAGTAAATAAAGGTCAGCGAAATGCTGGAACAGGTTCCCTGGGGTGGAGCCTCCACCAGTGGAGGTCTCCACAAACATTACCTGCCCACAGAAAAGTCAGAGGACTGTGCTGTGTTCACAAAGCCTATTACCCTGCTGTAGAAGAGAATCATGATGTTTCAGCATCTTCTACTCTTGAGAAGTCTATGCCAGATATTGCCCACTCCTCCCTAAGTGTTTACAAACAGTTTGTTCATTCGCTCATTTCAGAATTTTTGGCTGACTTATGTAAAATTCTCCAGTTTTTCTTTTTCCCCATTTTAAAGATAGGTATCACGTTCGCAATTTTCCAATTTTAAGGTAATCCGTTCTTCCTCTACAAGTCACTAGAGGCAGCAGCCAGAAATTGAGACTTCTTTAGCCAACTCATTACTTAATGCAGAATGAAACTCCATTTCTTTAAATCATTGACATTTCTCTCTTCCACAATATCCCATGGCAATGAGGCATAAAGTTACTTGCAATCAGATCTGTGTACAATACTAAAATTAGAGGGGCAGCAAACGAAGAAAGAAAGAAGCAAAACCCAAGTAACTTGAAGAAGAGTAGAGAGGCGTGAAGGACTGATGAAGAACTGCCAGTCCTTTCACACACAAATCCAACAGAGAGCAAACAACAGCTGTAAGTCAGAGAGCATATTTGACTAAACAACTGAAAACTGCATTAAAGCACCGTTTCTTCCAGTTTGCCCGAAGCCCTTTTATTATTACTATTTTATTTATCCAAGGACAGATATGACAACAATTTGTATGATGACCTGAAAGAAGCATGATGTACTGAAGACCTCCATTTTAAAATACAATCTTGTGTAAATGTAAGCGTCGTTACATTTACAGCGTAACTGTTCAGCCATCTTCAACATCTCACACAAGTTCCAAGTTTGGGATTTTGGAAAACAAACAAAAAAACCAACCAAGCAACCAACCAACCCCAGACCATCCTGTCTGGTATAGTGGCCAAAGCTGGGAAGCATAAGTAAACCATCAGTTGTAGCAACCTCTGTCAATCGGAAACAGGCCTCTGCCGGTTCTCCAGCAATAATATTTGTTATACTCTGTAGTATTCTTGGACAAAAGAGATACCTGATAAATGACTGATAATCAGGAATCCTGGCTATGCCAGAACAAACAAGGTGGCGCTGGTCCACCCTCCTGAGTATTTATTCAACACTTAATGAAGACAGTGGCGAGGGGTGGAGCTAGGGAGGTGAGAGAAGTACAGCTGCTGAGTGGAGGGCAGAGAAAATGGTCTGAGCTCTAAGAACACCAGGGCTCCCAAGGGAGGATAACTAGAAACTTTTTCTTTTTTTAGTTTTTAAATAATTTGAGAAAGAAAGTTGTGCCTGCTTCTCAGCAGAAAAAAGACCTAAATACAGCTTTGAATTCTTGTTTTCAGATTAAGAATCACAACAGATCAGCTGGACCACTGTCAGATGGAGGAATATGGTATTTTGTTAACAACCAAAACCTCAACTTGTGATGACACACTGGAATGAGAGCTGTCAGTGCAGCTCAAAGCCAGAAGTTGATGGAGAGCTAAGCAGCTCTCAGAACAGTCCTTTGGCACTCTGGGTCAGAACAACTGAAAATTGCAACCTTGGAAATGCCTAATCTTTTTGAGAGTTGTTAAACAGGCACAGAAACTCACCGTTCTGAATGAGGGTCTGCGACCGCGTGAACCTCCCATGGACAGCTGTCATGTGGAGCGGGCTCTTCCCATCCTTACTCTGACAGAAACAAAACATAAACCCAATCATTTAGCATGTAAAGCGGTGGTAACAATTTGAAGTCTCTCAGCTCAACATCCTACAGCTATTCTTCAGATAAAACCTCCACTAGCTTCAAAAGTCTGTAGGACTGGATCTATACACGATGGTAAAAGCAGATGGTATACGCATACAATTCAAACAGTTCCTCAGCAATGAGTAGGAAATGGGCTGGAGTGGAGCCTGTCCTTACAGCCTGGCTGTACACAGTACCTGCTGGAAACCTACAGATATATGACATTATTCTTGAATATTATTTTTAAGTAACATTTCCCATTCAGTCATTATTTTCCCTAACCCTTGCAACAAGGGGAATAAAGAAAAGCAAAGGAACCATAAAGCTAAGTAGGAGCAGTCTCTGAGAGATTCAGGAACTATATCCTGTTTATCAATCTGCATTTTATAGATACACCCCAGAATAAAAGCCACTATATTAAAAAGTTTTGGTTAATAAATTTCCACACAATCAAAAAGAGGATGTCTACAAAAGACAATCAGAAAACAGGGAAGGCATATGAAAGGAAAGGTACAATGAGTAGAGATCAGTGTTTTGGGTTCTAGAGAAAGAAACTGAGATTAGGGAAGCCAAGGAGCTGAGAAAATAGCAAGGGAAGGTTACCAGCCTCACTACTCACATCACTTCATGTTTATTGGCATGGGGTTTTGCATTCAGCGGCAAGCACAATCCCTAATTTCATTTTAATAATTCTGAGTTTAAATAGTGCACCGACTATTCACTGATCTCAAGGGACTTGCCAGAGGTGTTAAATGCTAGGAGACCAGTTTTACAAATGGGAAACTGAAACACACAGAGTTTAAAGAAAAGCAGTCAAAATCGTATATGAACTCAGAGATACCAAGTCTTCTGGTACCTATACCAGTACCCTCTGTTGGATAACAGCAAGTCCCTTTCAGCTTCATCAAGATGTATCAATTGTACCTCAAGAGCATTCAGATATCCCAAACAGAATCAGACTTTGTAAACTCAGGCTCTAAAATAGGTAAACAAACAACCTTCAGTTCTTACTTCCCCGGGAAAGTCAAAAGGAACTTTTTAGGATCAGGTTTAATTAAATCCATATTGTAGGGGGAAGGAAAACACCAGAAAGGAATAGTTCCTCGACTTACCACCACTCCCTGAGATAACATTTTGGCAGAGCTCCTGGGACTATATTTTAGTAGTGGTTCATGCCTTCAGGAGAGTGGATGGCCTAGAGTTTAAAGCTGTCATTATATTTATCAAGGCACGGAGAGCTCCTCTGCTGGGAAGTAATCTCATCCAAACAGTGTACTGATCAACATTCTCAGCATCACTCTACTTCCATCAAGGATTTAAAGCCATGCTGTACTTGTTATCATAGTTTCCAGTCTCCTGAGATATGCAAAATAGGATAAAGTAAAACCGAAGAGCTGCAATGCAAGTTTTACCTGAATGTTAACATCTGCCCCATTATTCACTAGTAGTTCAAGACACAGTGCTCCATGAGTGGAGGCAGCAGCAAAATGCAAGGGAGTGAATCCATTATTATTAGGCTGATTTACATTAGCACCATAGTCAATCAGCTCGTTAACAACAGAATCCTGACCGTTGTAACAGGCGATGTGAAGTGCAGTATTTCCATAGATGTTCATTTCATCAATCTAAAATGAGACAAGGAGACATAGTTAAAATTACAGACATCAGCTTACCATTTTACATAATGCATCACATACTGCAAATGGAAATAGCTGGAGGCTTGAACTGTCATAGGGCATATTTCTCACCAGCAAATTTCATTGACAAAAAAATACTCCCAGAGAGCTTAATTTGGAATGCTTTACTTTTACTATTATTAACTTGTTATCCTACCGGTAATTTCTAAAAGCCAGTATGAAGCATAAAGCTGATAGCAGGACTACGTAATGATGATGATGATGTCAAAAGTCCTAACGAGCTGGAAAGCTTTTACATACAAGTGGGAAAGTAGGATAAATAAAAAGCTCACAGTCTTTATTAAAAAAAATTGAAACACCGACTATTGAATTTTTGTGAACATAATCAGGCTTAAGAGCTCTTTCAACAGATTTCTTTTGGGAAGGGAGTGAAGGTGTCTGAGTGAAGGGAAGGTGAAACTGCACAGCCATTTACACTTCAATAAGAAACCATTTTCAGTAGCTCAGTATTATAAAGATGTAATTACGATTACGCTACTTCTTGATGACCGGCTTAGTATTCAACTGCTGTTCTGTAAAATAGGACAAGACAGATTGTCCAAAAGACTGGGGGATGACGTGAATACCCTTCCATGAAACACAGGCATCTCAAAGATCATATCCCCAGTGGTGGAGAATGTGGAAGTTAAAGGTAGTTACTAGCATAGTACTGCTAATAACAGGAAACACCTATTCCCCTTCAACTTCACAATCAACAGCCTGTGAACATGGACTTCTGACATTTTTTTGGCAGGTCAAGTCAGCTGAAAATGCAATGGCAAATGCAATGGCTTTATTTGACATCTCTGATTAACCAGTGCAGGCTTTTCTGGTCATCTCACTGCTGCTTTGAACCACTGAGTTGACAATATTACACTAAGAGAAGTCTGTGCCCTGGAAAAACGTTCTTTTCCAGAGTGAAAATAATCCTTCTCCTTCGCTCCGTCAGCTACGGAGGAAATACAGGTCCCCAGACTTAAACAGCCTGAACTGCTGTTTAGTAAAGTACACAGTGTGTATGTTGAGAACAACCACTCTTCATATCAAAGGGAATGCTGAGCCAAGGGAAATTTCATTATTCCATCTTCCTCTGCAGGAACAGCATATATTTCCCAATTTCTTCAGCAAGGTGGCCTGGAATTTACTGTCCATAGCAGACATTTTGTATTCCAGAATGTTTCCTGGCTCTTGAACCAATAAACCACATGAAGCACAAGGTGGTCCAGAAAATGGGAACTGTTTTCTTTAGAAGCTCTGCCAATGTCTGTAGCAGCATCCGTAAGAAAGAAGAAAAGAGTATCTCCAAATACGGAGAAACATGGAAGCCACAAAGAGCACATTAGCACATACCTCTACCCCCAGGTTAAGGAGGTGTTTCACAATGTTAATCTGCCCATTGGATGCAGCTGCATGAAGTGGGGTGTAACCCTTCTTGTCTTTACAAGTCACTTCTGCACCATGATTGATCAGTAAGGCAACAACTTCCAGGTGACCTTCAAAAGATGAAAGACAGTAATCAATGGGTATACCCATACCTACAGCATCACTTCTCCCAAATTACTGCTTTCTTGCTAATGGACTGCCCCTTTCGCTGTTGCTTCACAACGCTCCCACAGTTTTACAAGGGGGAAAAAAGCATTTTCGTAAATGTTCTTAATCCTAGCTCCAGGCCTTGTCAAGAAATCCATGCATTCACCTTCACCAGATGTGTCAAATTTCTCTTTACTGAATTAGCTTTCCAGTCATTAAAAGAAGAAAAACACACCTCTTTCCCATTTATTTCTCTAAAACTAACAGCTTGTGTTTTATTCTCCCTGTTACAGAAAAAACAGCGAGCACAGGAGCGTGACAATAGAAGTCTCCCAAAACAGCATCCTGTTGATGTCATCTGCAAACACAACTGCTAACACTTGTTTTTTGTTAGCAATAAAAAATAACTTTAATAAATGATAAAATGAAGGTATCCTCTTTTCTAGCATCATTGAGGACACAGAAAACGAAATTTCAAGTGAGTGCAGAATTTGAACCAACGCCTACCAATACAAACACAAGATTTTCTACTGAATCCACTGATCTTTGGATCAGGTTTTTGACTCTCCAAAACTGTATCATTAACACAAAACTGTGCAAAACATCCTGAATATAGGTCTAAAAATGTTTGAATCTGAACTCATAGTCTATACACACATACTCAGTCTGCAAACTAAAATAATTGCAATAGCCTCAACAGTCACACAGATTGAGAGCTGACTGCCAGGTCAATGGGACACCTGTCTGCAGGAGTGAAATRCCTACCCTTGAATTAGGATCTCCCTACAGAATACAGGGGAAGAGCTGAGCATCTCAAAATGCAACTTATAACCCACCTGTATCTTCAGTTTCCTCCTCTCCCTGAAGGTCTCAAACCATCTGGCCTGCCTTCCCAGGTAGTGCCCTAACCACCAAAATTAAATCAAGGCTAACTGAGGAATAGTCTTTATTGCTTCATGTTGAAGCAGAGCAGTCTCTCTTAGAATTAAAAATTCATTATGTCAAACACCATATAAAGTTGTGCACCATCTGAGTTGTACAGCACTTTCATGACAGGGGCAGCTCTGGTCACGTGCAGGACCTAGGAAACTTTATGGAAAAAGTCCAAAGTGCCCAAAGATATTTAAGCATTCAAGAAACTACGTGAGGGTTTACAGGATAAGATGCTCAGGTCTCATTATCTAAATTCTGTCAAAATTACACTACGGACTCCTAAATCCCACTGCTAATTTAGGCCTTAAATGTTATCTAAATATTTTGAAATGCACCTCATGAATTTCTGAAAAGAATTAAGAGCAAAAGAGATGTGGAATTGCACAGCACAATGTAAAAGCCTTTCACCTCTACACAGTGGAGTTCAACGCTCGCTAGCTCAAAAGCCAAATCACATTCGTTGGCAAGAGTCTTTCCATCTGTCTGTGTATATCAAAAAAACGCACAATATGCTTTTCTCACAGTTTGAAATCTCCTATTATCTCATTTCTGAAAGTGCCAGGATTAGAATCAAGATTTTGACAGGTCAGGTGAAAGAGTTCCTGGCCAAGGGCACACAACACCTCACAAATTATAATCTGGAATATACTGCTTGGCCAAAAAAAGCTCTTGAACGAGCATGACCACTATCGCAGGCAATCTTGTTCTAGTATTTTTAAATTATAATGCCCCACTATAAGAAATTTTCCTTTAACTTGAAAGGAATGATAAAGTCAATTGATTTAATTAAGCAGTATTTGGTAACACCACTGATGTTTTGAATAGACAAATCGGTTGCTCTTGTCTACTCTGGAATAAAAGACGACAATTTGCTCCTAACAGGAAGAAAGCCTACGAAGCACTTCCTAACAATATCATAACTTAGCTACTTGTAAACATAGATAAACAGCAACATTTATGATCGTATTTATCTGCATTTTATATAAAGTCGTTTTCAGCAAAAACTGAAACAAATATAACCTGTATCTTTTCGAGCCCAAATATACTTCAGGCTGGAATTAGAGTCAGGATAAAAAGACCAAAATGAAAAAAGCAACACAAAAGGCCCACAATTAACCATGTTAAGAAGGAAATCACAGCCAAGTTCTCACCAGCTGCAAAACCATAAATGGACAGTGTGTATTTAGATCAGCTGAACCCTTCCCTCTTCAGGGTAAATGCAACGCTCACTTTCCATGGCCAGGCTGCTCTTGTCCATTTTAAAACATGCTGTTGGTTTGTGAATAGGAAATAAAAAAGAAGGAGCAACAGCCCAAGCCTTACCCATGTACGCTGCCCAGTGAAGAGCTCTTCTGTCCTTTTTGTCAAAAGCATTGATGTTTGCCCCCTTGGCTAAGAGCAAGTTCACCATCTAGAAGTAACAACAGTAAGTAAACCAACCCTGTAGATCACACACTCGACAGTCTATAACAAGTCATTCTAACAATACAGTTGGGATCACAAAATCCTGCTTTTGAACGATAAATTTGTGAATTACACAAATACTGTTCAAAGCTGTGTGCATTAACGACATGGACCGGTGATGGCCACAAGTAACCAGGACAAGTTCTGTGTCCACAGATGGGGCTAAGAGCATGCAGGGCGCTGCTACTCCAGTGTGCTTCAAATTCAGCTTGGCAAACAACCTGGAAGAGAAACAGGCCTGGAAGAGAAACATTGCTCTTAGTTTTTACTATTAAGACCAATTTAAGGGGTTTTCTTGTGGATTGGGACAAGATTCCTCCAGATCGTGAGGTAACAAACCCTAAAATCTGCTTGATCTTTCAACAAGGAGTGTCTATTTCTTGCCACACCACGGTGATCTTCATTAAGCTCCCATGTGCCCATGGCAGCGTGGACAGGCACCAGGCTGCTTCGCATACGACGCTGACCTTTTAGACAGCATGGGTAAGAGGTGAAAAGCTGCTTTCCCTACTGCCAATCATCCAACATTAAACATAAGAAAAATCAGGGACAAAAAGAAAGGAAACCGAATGGAAAACACATTCAATAACTGTCTCTTTCAGCAAAACATTCTAAAACCATAAATTACAGAGCTGGATGATTGTCTTCCTCTCGTACACTGCTTTGCCACAGAGATAGGCTAATAACAGCATATACTCAGTTAACATTTCTGATATACTCTATCCAAAAGCTCAGGAGCTTTAGATTATGACGGTTACACTCAAGCATTACTATCTCTTTCCTACAGTGCAGTATTTTAAAGGCCAAACACCAGCATGGTTTTACAGGAACTACCATTCCTCTTCCTTCTTTTAATTACAGTACAAATGATCAACTTTTGTTGACAGAAGCCTACTGTTCCAGTCTAAGAGTTTTTATTCCATATCTAGATCTTCAGGTGTGGAATGGGCAAATGAGGATCCTTTCACCCGGATCTAAAGACGCTAGCAAAACCCTTTACATAGGGGCTTTATTTACAAACGTATGGTTTTTTCATATAGAAACAGTAATTAGACTAGAAGGGTTTGCTTGTATAAGATAAGTAGAAAAAACAGAAGCACATTTTCTAGAAGACTAATTAGAAAAGCAGACCGACTGGATCTCGCACAGCTGAACATTTCTTCAGTATGAAATGAATCCACCAGTTTTCCCTTCTTTCCATTGTGCCACTCTTATTTTTGCAGACAGTCAAGCTCAAAAGAGGCCAAGGACGCACTTGAGTTGCCGGAGCCGGTGGCACAGCCAGCTCTCCAAGTCTGCATGCACACCTCACTTGCATGCTGGCTCTGCACAGGTACTTTCCAGCCACTGTCTCATTTCTGCAGGCAGGAAACCGTCGCACAGTTTGGAAAGCAGCTGAATGATAGGAATCGTGGGGGTAAGGGATATGGGGCTCAGTCTAGACCCAGCCACCACAGGTCAACTGTTTGAACTGGGAAAATAAATAAATAAACCAACGATCAATTACGCTCTTAAACTATTCACCTCAATGTGGCCATTCAGAGCTGCATGGTGCAACGCCGTCCGCCCCCCTCGGTCAGAGACGTTGACGCTGCTCAACATGGGGATGATGACTTCCGCACACTTCACCGCCTTGTTTGCAGCCGCCACGTGCAACGGTGTCTGCCAGTTCTTGTCCCGAGCATTGACATCGGCCGAGTGCTTAATCAATACTTGCACTGCTTCCTGCAATGGCAACACAATTATATCCATAACCAAGCAGTTCGAATAAATACTTGGCCCACTTCTTGACAGCTCGATCGTATTACCTGTGCATATTACTTATGCATATCAGACATGGCCAGGAGGAGGGAAAGAGAAGAACATTTACCAAAACAACCTCCCAGGCTAGTGAAATGGTATTGTTGATTCAAATGCCAGAGTACAYATCACCTTTGCCATCATTTAGAGCAGTGTCCTCACAATCAAAATTTCCCAATTTGATTTTAGGATGTACAAAGCTGCCTATGCAGACAGCCCAACCTGTTTGGTTCATTAACCTTCAGTACCTCAGTCATCATAACTGTGCTCCCATTGAAGAAATGAATGTACTTATTTGAGCTCACTATTATAAATTATTTACAAAATGAAAAGCACATCATTTTGGACAGTAAAATCATAGCAAATTGCTGTAAGTTTTATTTATAAACAGGAAAAAGGAGAAAATAAAACAGAATATGTGAAAACAAAATTTTAGCTTTGCAAAAACATGAGAATCACAGGCAAGGGTTGATGCTGGTGTCCCCAAGTTAGCATTAGCATTCCTTCCCTCCCCGAGGGCTAAGCATAGGCCAAGGGTCTTCACTGCAACATCCATTCTGTCAGCCTGAGACCAAACAACATCTTTTAAGGTTAATTTTGTTGGTTAAAAGTGAATATTTCCCAGTGAGAAAATGTACTGTTCTCTCTTGAGAGACTGTCTCAGTGGAGAATTCACAATCGGTTCTTTTCTGTTTCTACTCATGCATCTGCCATTAAGCAAGTCAGATGAAAAAACAAGACTCTCTCAAAATTACATTTTGTTTCTTCTTCCTTTTTTCCCCACAAACAAACAGAATACAAAGGAACCGCTGGGACACAGTAGCATTCAAGTAGCCTTGTCTGCTAATTACAGCTCACAGCTGGTAAGTGGGAGAGCCCTAGTCCTACATAGTACCTTATTCTTTTTCCATAAACTGAAAAGTTTTCTGGTAAGCCCAGCCAAAATTTTATTAATGATTAACAAACACATACAGTGTGTTTAAATAGCACTTTTGTATCTAGAATGGCCCAGGAGAGTGGTTGCGGTCTGTATCAACAGTACATCCATTACTAGGAGTATTAGTTCTTTGTCCTCAACCGATCTCAGCAATTTCATTTTCTACAGCCATCTCACAAACTGTCCTCTAACAGATTTGTTCAGTTAGTGACATTGCATCTCTTACAGCACCAATAATGATATATCACTGTTGATGTCTCAACAGGACTTTGTTTTTTAAATTACAGGCCTACTATTTTAAAAGTCATTTAAATGTAATTCACTGGAGACCTACCCAGCTGGGACATGAAGTCAACAGGAAAATTCATGCACTTTGACTCTTAATGAAGGAAAGAAAAAGTTAAAGGAGAATTTTTAGAAGTAAATAGTAAGGACTGAAAAGTCTAAGCTAAAAACATTTAGACTTTTTAAAAAAAAACATTTACGCATTTTTGTTTACATCTGCAAATCTGCTGCTCTATCAGATTTGGGATCAAAATGTTAAAATCCTTATGGAGAAGTTTTAATTTTATTGCTTTTGAGAGCACGTGCAATCCCTTTTCATTAACATAATTTCTACACGTGCGTGCAGTCCACAGCTATGGTGTAAGCCTCTGTATTCAGTGTCTCTAGCTATCCCAAGTTATCAGAGTGAAATCTCTTTACTTTTTCAAACCATATAAGGTTGAAAGCTGAGACATCCATTAACAATCCTGCACAGACACACCTGAGGGTTGTTGATTTGTAAATAAACATTTAAATCCCTAAAGCCCACTTGAAAAATCATTAAGACTTAAGTAAAAATATGTTCATGCTTTTAATCAATCTAAAAGGGTGCAAGGAGACAGCTTCTGAATGCTGTGAAAGCTTCATAGTAAAAGATTGATAGTAAAACTTATAGGTGATCATTCTAAAAGCAACTGTGCTCACAGGAACTTCAAAAACCACACCGACTCCTACTGGTCAACTTCTGGACCATGAATTCATCTCCTACTATCAGTGTGAACTATGAATTCACCTACTGCAATCTACTACTATCACTATCAGTTTCATCCTATTATATTGAAGCTGCACATTTGTTAGCTTGTGTAATAAAGTAAAAGCAGCACTGAAAGAGCCTCAAAACACTGAATCTTGTTTCAAAATTATTGCCAAAAGTAGCAATTATCATATAAGTAACAAAGAAAAAAGACCAGGAGAAGAAAGCTATGTGTGTTTATAAAATGTATAGCAGACCATGAAAAGGCATCAAAGGCTGGTGCCTTCCTCTGCTGCCTCACTACTGCACCTGGGTACTCACTTTGAGGTACCAGAACTGCCGGCACAATGGAAGACAGTTTCTCATTGTGCAATTGGCCTTCAGCTGACAAAGATGAGACACAAACCCACAGAAAGACATACATTTTCTATTAGGACTGTCACTGACAATAAAAATCATGCACTCTGACACATCCAAAAAAAGAAACGAAGCACACTGCAATTCCCACATCAGAAAGATTGTGGCTGTTTTTTAAGGTTTAAGTCTGACCTTTGTTTTCCAACACGGCTTTTTGTATTTTGCCTCATTACAGCATTCATACTCTATCAGATATTCCTTTCAGAGGGTTGCAGCGGATGCCAGCAGCTGGGAAGCTCAGCCAGCAGCCAAACAATGCCTGAGTTCAGAAGCGAGCCCAGGATTCCTGCCTCCAGGCTTGGCAAGCACTGGGACTGTTACGGAGGTGATTCGAGTCCATCAATCTCTGGAAGACAGCCACTCTCTGTCTCTTTTACAACCCCTCCCCTCGTCCCCAGCAGCCAATTCGGTCTGCAGTTGGGCTCACTGTTAACTAAGTATTAGGAGGATAAAAGTATACAGGGAGGTGCAAAATGGAAAGCCAAGAATAATGGTGCAGTTGAAAACAGAGTCATGCCTGAGCTGCATTCCTGATAGTTATTGCTGCTCCTTTTTGAGATAGCAACGGAAGAAGTACAACATGATGCCAGAAGATTTCTAGTTGTCAAACAGAAGAAATATGGGCTAACCCTCCTTTATGCATGAATCAAATGCATTAACAGAAACCCTAATGGATGCCTTGAAATGCAATTAACCAAAACAAACTATGTGGTAATACGTGTTGGATCACATACGCATCCACTCCCTTCTGGCACACGCACAGCGTGCGCACATCCATATGGATTTATTCCTCTTTATTTCACCACTTGAACCTGATGTGGCCACTGTAGACCACTGTGGACTCTATCCCACTTCAGTCCTGGTCACCCACTCCAGCTGATGGTTGCTCAATATGACTTGCTACAGTAATGTAAAGCATTCCACAAGGCGAAAATCAAACACATTAAGGCTCAAAAGCAGCTATAACTAACTTGTAAAAGCTGGCCTCCAGCTGCAATGCTAAAAGGCCCTGCACACAGAAAATGCTTTCCCTGTTTGCATCACCGTGCTACCTACTATGGCTCTCAATGGTTTGCTTTTTCCCCCAGCATATCGTTTACGTGCAAAAGCAGGGTAATCAAATCTTACTCACTTCACTTCTTGAAGCAACTGCTCGATGGAGAGGAGTCAGCCACATATTGTCCTTGGCATTAACACGAGCGCCTGCAAGTAAACAGCAGAGGTTACATCCATGGCTTGGGTGTGACATTGAAAGCCTTGCCCAACTGTTTCCTAGTAACAAGAGCTGAGCCGTATGTGGTACTCTCAGCGCTCCCCACGACTCTCCTGGCACCCTGTTCACCTTGGAAAAGCATTTCCAGATCCCGGATAGATAGGAGCTGAAGTGTGATTCGGAAAGAAAGGAACTGGGTAAGTCAGATTATTATCAGGAATAGCTTTGTTTACAGGACACAAAAGAAGCAAGATTTGTTGTAGGGGATTACATATGTATGTATGTATGTACATGTATGTCTATGTATATGCATTTTTTTAGATCAACTGATACAGTTGGGGAAAAAAAAGCAACCCTTTGCTCAGAGCGCTGCTGCTGTCTGCAGACATAATGAAGGGAATGAGCCTGAACAACTGTATCTTGTTTCCAGCTCCGTCAGGCAGACCACTAAAAGATATAACCGCTTCCCTGCTTTGCAGATCTTGCTGGGATCCAGAAAACAGGACCGAGAAATGCTCAGGTTGAGGAGGAAACTGGGCACTTACTACCTCAGCTTCTGTGAGTGTTATTCAGCAAACATGAGAAGAGGAGGGATGAAGGGGACTATCCGTTTGCCTTCTGTGCGGTTCAGCGCTAATGTGCACTCTGACAAAGACAGCTGTGCAAGAGGATGGGTTTGGGGTGGTTTGCCAGAATAAAGGATAAAGGAAGAATATTTAACAAGTACAGCGGTGCTGGCTGACTGCAGACAAAAAAAAAGGATCCTGTACATTTGTGTGAGAAAACAGATTTGTTTGAAAGATGTATTAAAGCTATTCACTGATGTGACATCCCAGAAAGGAAATCTAGTGAAAAGGACTAGAGAAACCAATTTTAAAAAGGGCTCAACCTGAAAATGTTGTACCTCTCAGGTCTGCAGGTAGCAGTACTAGTCTGAGAAGACTAGCACATGCAGAAAAATTTTAGAGAAGCACAAGCGTCATGCACATAGCCTGGATGAGCCTCTGAACTTCATGAACAAAGGGATTCTTAAGCTTCATTTTGCACCATAACTTAAGTGCATACAAAAACCTGTAATTAATAAATCACACTCTCTGAATCAGAAGTACTTTCCGAGAGCCGTTTCTCAGGAATATTAAGGTGCTTGCCTCTGAATCACAGTGGTTACTGGGATTTGTGCTAGATAATCAGAGAAGAAACAAGTTCTTTCATATTTCCACAAGTTGGAATATAATTTTTTGGCTGCAAGAAAAAGAAAGCCACTTTCATAACTATTGCAACAATTAGAGGCAATCCTCCGAACTCACTTCGGAACCTGGTACCTGGTGGTACAACCTGCCCTCTGGAAAAACACCATTCAGAAAAGACAACAGTTTCAAAGAGTTTTCTAATTAATCTGCCTAAGGAAGGAAGCTGTTAGATTCTTTTGTCTTCATGAGAAGGACATTATGGTTGATACACATTAGTATCCTGCCCTTTGCCTACACTGCCCGAGGCTCTAGAGACACCAACAACCTCCTCCATCAGGAAGCTGACAGACAGGACTCCAAGGCACCCTACGTTATAGTGACTTGGCCTGGTAGGGGTCTTGGGGATGCAAATTGCCTAGATGAATTCCTAATGATTGCCACCAAATACCTCTTTTCGGGTTTCAAAATTTGTTTTGTATTTGCCTTGGGTTTTTGCCTAATGTTCTTAACTAAGGTTTCTTTTGGTTTATTTTTACCCATTCACTAACTCCTACAAGCAGATGGTTGCAAATCAGAAAGGCTTATGTGTGGAGTAGCGAAGTGTGACAAACATATCATTCCTCAGCATTCAACAACTCCAGTGGTGTTGGTGAATATGAAGATGATTAGAAAACCTAGGGAAGTGTCTCCGTCAGTAGCTATTCATGCCTTTCACTGATCCACTTACCCTTTGAGAAACTGAAATAGTTGCCAAGAAAACAGCTAAAGAAAATAACAAAAGCAAAACAATACCAGTATAAATAAAATCATACACAGCATGCTATCAGCCTTTTCTTCCTCAGCTGTTTTCCACATCCCTTTACCTCTTTGTGCTTTGGGGCTCTTTATGTAAGGTGAAATTGCTCTTACATATCTAATACAATGCATCAGCTGAATACGTTTGTGATTTCTGTTTTTGAAGAGCTGCACAATTCAGCTGTTGCCTGTTACAGGAGCCGCTGTTGTCCATTTACTGAGGTGCACGTTTCTGAAGAGACGTTTCAAAATGTTTCCCTCCATACTGCCCATTTCCTTCACCAAAATTCAGCTTTCAGGTTCCCAGCAGTTCCTTGCAGGCAACTGTTAATGACAATGAAAAAACTTCACCAGCACTGATGCACTCCTTCAGGGACAGAAAATATCTGCCATTTTAAAGGAGATCAAGCAGAGGCACCCGGGGAGCAATGCTCATGTTTTCAAAGGTGTCCTCTACACTTCACAAACTTGAGTGTCCATCCTGTGACAGCCCGGGGGACAGCTCTTTGACAGCACTGAGTAACACAGAAATCCAACTCTGAAGACTAAGTGCTCTACAACATGCTAAGGCACCTGAAATGAGCTGTGTCCAAAAATCAGAAGCTTAAATTTTCAAGTCCATCCCACAACACTTCCTCAAAGTCACCCAGAAATTCAGTGTCCCTCTCTTCACGCTGGACCAAGTACCTTAACCATGTTTCACTGCACTTCCTACAGTACTCCATGAATTAATCTGTGTATTTATAAGGACAAAGAGGGCTAACACACTCAAATTAGTGTATATGGTGTCCTTTATAGTACAATCTTCCTTGAAAAGATAAGCTGCTTTAAAGATTTCCCTTAACATCCTTTCAAGTACCCACAGCACCCACCCACCCCATAAAATATCCACTTAAAAAAAACCCTCTCCAGAGAAAAGCCTTTTCTCAGCCCCATCCTCTGCACTCTGCCCTCGGGAGGGCTCGTATCCGTGGGCCTGAAGGAAAGGCTTGGCTGTTGGATTTGCTCTGTGAGGCTGAAGTAGACAACATAACATATAACGTTACAGATAAAATCAACAGAAAGGAAACTTTCTGTAATCTGCTCTTCTTTAATACGGTTGTTTTGTAGTCTTTGCCATCTTTCACTCTCAAATTTTTCTGCCAAAAGAGGAAATAAATCTGAAATTGCCTCTGTTCTGTTGAGATCTGAAATAAACAACCCGATGCTGGCTTTCAGGAATAA
This sequence comes from Phoebastria nigripes, assembly GCA_035582835.1. Classification (NCBI taxonomy): domain Eukaryota; kingdom Metazoa; phylum Chordata; class Aves; order Procellariiformes; family Diomedeidae; genus Phoebastria; species Phoebastria nigripes. The sequence goes on along the minus strand of JAYKAV010000167.1, from coordinate 1,322,072 downwards.
AGTTAACATCTCTTTATCCTAACCAAAGTACAATTTTCCATCCAGCACATCTGCCAAATCCACAGGTCTCTAATAAATATAGATTCTGCAGTCTAAATCTCTGAAATTAGGGATGGTCAACACAGGAAGGAAACTCTACTCTTTAACCTATTAATGACATTATTAACATGCACCTTTCCAACTCCTGCTATGAGACACAGCAATAGACACACAAAAACATAAGGAATGCCCCCCCCTGCCCCCCAGACACACAATACAAAGCATAGATCAGTTATATGATCTTAAATAAAATAAAACAACAGAGCGGCACCACCTGATAGACGGAACTGGGACCCACAACATGACAGCAACACAACACCGTGCTAGATGTGAAACAGGAACCAAATGCCTACGTGGCAGAAAACAGCAGGTTAGGCAGGATCTCCTCGGAGGCAAGTCCGAGTCACTTGCTAGGGAGGGAAATGGCCTGGGGATCCCATCAGGTGAGAGCGCACAGGTCCTGGGTCACTCATGAAGGAGAGAGGAGATAGTCCTGGGACATCCTCCAAACTTTCACCCAAAGGGGACACTCCTAATCCCCAAGGACAGGAGTCTCAAAGCCACGGGAAAGGCAGAGAGAAGGCTGCCTCTACAACCCACCTATTCTTTAGCCTGCCATAAAAGAGGAAGCCCTGAATATGTGTTCAGGTTACACAGCACCTTCCCCCGCTGCCTACACAACAGGGATGGCCCAGAACCTGCTGCACATGTGACAGTCTTGCTTCCAAATCTATGTGGCAGAGCTTACCAGGAACCCTTCCAAAGCATGCTGGGGTTTGTCCTTTTCCTCAGCTATTGTGCAATTTATGAAGGACGGATGTCAATGCTGCATGCACACCCCCAGTGCATAAACTTCTTGCCAAGAAGCTCAGAGCCTTCTGAAATAGTAAGGCAAGGTAATATTGCCAAGATCGCAAGCTCCTTGGTGGGGAACAAGGGGTAAGGGACTCAAACATTATGCCCTCGGGCACCAGCTCAAAGCCCGGGAGGGGGAGAGGCACTGGCACAAATGAGAACGGAGCTTGTATTTGCCCAGACAGTTTTTCTTGCACATCCATGACTCTGTCATCATACAGAGCTTCATTTATGTGAGATGGTTACCCTGGTCCTTCTCCTTGACAGAAAGGAGGTGAAGGAGAAGTACTCAAAGCTCCCTGCTTTCATGTAGCCTGGAAAAACAAAACCACAGCACATTTCCCCAGTTTGAACCATATGATTATGGATCAGACCTTTGAGCTGGTGTAAATCTACCTAGCTCTGACATTTAATGGGCCAGGGTGATTCATACCAGTTGAGGGATCTGGCACTCTCCCTCCTGTATCAATTCCAAACATTTCAGTGGCTACCTAGAAAGCCATTTCTGGTCTGTCTCCAACCACCTGAGCAGAAGTTTTATTCAATAGACACTACATTTATTTCTGCTGCCACCAGTTCATGGGCCACAAATCTCACGAATGTGCGTATTTCATTTAATTTCTCTCCTGAGCCCTGTACAAAATGCAAGGGGTTGCTACTCCTCCTAGCTTCTACTCATGCTGAGAATATTATCGTYTGACACCAACAGCAAGCGTTTTTGTGCTTTCTCTCTGTGAAAACACCCTCTCATCTTAAGTCAGACAACAAAGTTTTTCTGCTTATGTAACTAAATTTTATGATCAGATTTATCTTTTATGATACACATTTACTAATACAGTTTACTGAATGAAGAGGTGAAGCAAAGGGAAGATGCTGCTGTTGTCTTTGGAGCCTCTTTCACAGAGAGATCACAATAACAAAGAGTTGTTTATAACTACTCATAAATCTGCTCCTCCAAACCTCATAAACCTCCAAACCTGCTCTTGGATACAAGTACTGATGCTCATCATGAGTAATGATACTTCAGAGATTAAAGGACAATGAATAGGTAGAATATGCAACACAAGATTAATTTTGACTCATGCTGAGCTAGGTGGGAAAGATCCACACAGTTCCTGCAGACTGAACCCCAGCACAGTCCCACTGACACAAAGTCCAATTTTTAAAAGCCCACATTATAAGTTTTTCACACTCACTTGGATATATAAAAAACCCCAAGATATATCACCTGCATTTTATGCTGTTGACCAGACAAACCCTATAGCCTGCGGATGACATTTTGGCAGTGAGGTGCTGGAACTAAGCATCCCAGAAGAACACTAGAAAGTCTCCTTCCCTCATTAGGAACGTGAAAAAAAACAACAATGTTCACCAGGACATTTTTTAATGCTATTGGGATTCAGGGGAGAAATGGGCAGAACACCTTTCTCTTTATGTGGATATTGTCTGTGCTGTTACTTGCAAAACCTGAAAAAAGACATTGCTCCTGTAATCTTCTCACACCACAATGGAACAACAGTATGTGACAAACAACACATGCTGCAAGACCACATGCACAGATGAAGTTTATTAACTCTTACCTCCCAGTGAAGAAAATCATGTTTGCGTTTAGCATATTGAAAACCCACCCAAACATAACCTGTCAGTGGAGGAATGTTCATTTAAATCATTCTGCTGGCATCAGGGTTAGAGCAGAAAGATCTGATGTATGATGTATGTCCAACTAGTTATCCTCATTAAGCAATTAGACAACTCAAAATGCCCCCCAAAAATGTACAGAGGAAATGCATAGCTACAGCAAACTGAATTCTCATTTTCTGCCTTCTCCAGGTGTGGTTAGGCTGGTAATCCAAAGAAATATGTTTGTGTGGTCTGCATGCGCCTGTTAGCAGCCTGATCTAACTTTGAAATTGGATGGTGCTCTGAGCAGCGAGCTGGATCAGGTAACCTCTAGAAATCCCTTCCAGCCTGAATTATTCTAGCATTCAAGGCCGGAAATTAGAAGATGCCTCGCAATCACAGGACTGATAGTTCTGAAATAACTTTCTAAAAAAAAAAATGCAACTCGTTTGAATAAGCAGTCTAATAATTCACAAAACCAATCATATAGCAAGGAGTTAAGATGTTTGTACCATACGGTTCCTTTCAATCCCACATTCTTTTTACCCTTACAGTTCTCCAGTTTAGAAAAACACTGCCTTTGAAATCTGCAAGCACATCCAGGAGTTTGCCATGAATTATGTGTACTTCTTGAGACATGTCTGCTTTATGCTTTGTTCTGACATATTTTGATCATGCTTTTTGTCACATGGTTTTTTGTTTAGATACATCCTACTGCACAGTTTCTCTATTCTCCAAATCAACTTCCCAACTCTTAGAATCATGTTTCTAATGTAAATACCACTTACAATTCATTCAAACACATTCATAACTCTTTTGCTATTATTCTATAATAATTTTTGCTTAACAGGAATTCTTGGCTTGTACTCCAGGATGTGAGCCCACATTTCAAATATGTTCTTCAGCAAGTTTCTGAATCCACAAATATTGTCAGTTTGAATGCTTTAGAAGTTTTTAAAAACTAGTTGCTTTGTTTATTAATTCCACTCAGTCACAGTGCATGTTTTATAATTGTAGTACCAAATTTAAATATATTTTCTAAGCTTGCAACAACTAACTGCAACCAGCTCTATGAAACTCAGAAATAGGCACTGCCCAAAGCTCACTCATATATACTTTGCTGGGGGTTCCTTGTAGCTTTAAAATTAGCTAGTTTACCAGTTAATAACAGTGAGGGACACTACTTTACCTGACAAAATAAGAAGCTCAATGATGTCTGCATCCCCCAGGAATGACGCAACGTGAAGAGGAGTTCGTTTCTCAGCATCCTACAAAACCATAGATTGTCTAGTTATAAAACATGGTCAATAACAGCAAGCGTTAGTGTTAAAGAGCAATAGATTTGTATATAGTGTTTATTCTTCTATGTGTATTTCTGTTTATAATTAGAAATGCAATCTCAACCAGTGAAAGAACAAAATTCAAGGTCTGAACAACACACTTCCTCCCAATAATCCTCAACTTTTCTATCACTTGGTTCCACCAGACCTTGCGGAGACACTGTCTTTACTCTGATATCCTGTTTACAGGTAGGTCAAATCAAATCAAATCTAAAGTGAGGAAAGACGTCATCCTTGGGTCTCTTTTGGAAACATTTTCCACTCTAAGTATTGCAGCGACATAATTCAGATGCTTCTGGACACCAAACTTCGTAGTGAAGTTTGCATCCACAGTGTAACACCAGACTCTTCAGAAGGATATCTCTGGAGAATGGTTTGGAACCACATACAAGGACAAGATGCAATCCTCTGAGTCTACAAAGGTTCTTGTACACCATTTAGCCTGGTTGTCTACAGCAGCCCAAAATGGGCTTGTACACCTTGATTGACCTTTAAACACAAATAAAGAAAATATTACCACTCAGGTCTGTGTCTTTAAACTTAGAAGAACTGCTAATAATCGTATATACAACTTCGAAATACATCTACTTTTATTTGATTTCTGTAATTTTCAGCCTTAGGGAGTCACGTTTTCAAGATTTTCTTTTCTAACTTCAAGGGGTGTAAATACAGTGTTTACAAAAAAATCCTTTCTTTTATTGCTTTATTCAGATGATTCCAGAACATAGGCCTTTAAAAGAAACTGCTAAACTTTGTAATATGAGCAAAAAAAATCACAAGAACTGCTAATACTGCTAATCATGCTATTCAACCCCTGTTTCCAGTCCTAAATGTATTTCATTTCAGTTTCTTAACCAATACAAAAAAAAAAAAAAAAAAAAAAGAGTTCTAAGAGAATCAAACTTATCAAATTACAACCTACCAGCATTAAATACTGTAAGCTGCTAACAGATTCAACGCTTCCAGCAAATGATACCAACACAGAAACCCTACTGGTATTTACACTCTCTCCTTGAAACATATCTCTGAGCCTGTCAAGTAAAATATCGCTTTTAGCATGCCCAAGAGGTCATCAACCACAAGCTGTTTTGGACTATCTTCAAAGTATGCTATAATGTGGACAAATCAGTGTACAGAGCCACTGCTGCAGTAGGTTTTGATCTTACATATTGGGCATGCACATAAAACACTTAGAAGACAGATTACATGACACCCTGGTTGTCACAGGTCAGAGGGAAAGGTATCTTACAGAACTTCACCTCCTCACATGGTAGGCAAATTAAAACAATATTAAGCAGCATCCGTCCAGCAGTGTCCGCTCAGGAACCGAAATCACAAGCTGGATTCTCTCATATGCTCAGTTCCTAAGACATCATCCACCACGGACTAGCTTTTACAGGCTACATGAGTGCATACGAGACCTTTCGTAAGTATTGCTTCATATTACCTATCCTAAGGCTATCCACGGCAAAAAATATGCTAAAACTGATCAAACACTTGTACAAAAATAGAACTGGTTTTATTTATTTTTTTAGCTTGTTCATTTTAATGCATGAATCTCTCTTTATGTAGTATTTGTAATAGCTATCGTACCTGTCAGTGATAAATTTTGCGGCAGCTTCTTGCAACACAGCCAAGTTTGGCAACAGAACAGAGTAGTTTGAAGTTGAATGTTAATGATACAAGACCAAGCAATTTTCTGTATCAAGGAAACAAGGCTATTCAGTGCTTTATTGATTATAAGCAATATTTTGTACTAAACTCTAAATCTGATGGCAATTTGATAATTGAGGGAGGAAAGGACATGAAACAGAAAAGTAGAATTTTGATCCTTCTGTAACAGGCATAACTCTCTGCAAGTATTCTCAGCTTTCACTTTTTAAAATCAAGACAAAATCCTACCAAATTAAGTGAGAATCAAGTCTTCAGAGAAAGATGGGTTTAGTCACGCAACTGAATTTAAGCTTAATTTCTCCAAGGGGAAACAACTCTAAAATTTCTCCACTTATCACAACCAGGCACAAATCAGAGTTCACCCTCACATGAACTAGCAGACGACAGAACCCGATGTATGGTATAGAAAATTAAGAACACAGGAAAGAGCCCCACAGGCAATGTTTTCAGGAGTTTGGCGGGGAGAAGTCCGCACACAACACCTGCAGTTGAGCAACTCAACGGAGGAACATCCTCAAGTTCCTGTTTACGCCCCGCACAAGGCTGACACAGAAACAGAGGAACTGGGGCATCTGCCTATCTGTCCAACCACACTCCTTGCGTCCTCCTCAAAGCCGTGTACCACTTCAGCAGGACATAAATAGCTCACTGGCTTTGCATCTGGCCCATGCACTAACGTCTATTCAGCTACAGATGTCCTTGTGGCATGATGGTAGTAAAAGGAGTACAAATAAGTAAATCAATAATGATCTAAAGGCTGAAGGCTACAAACAGAGAGAGAGGAATAAAAAGAAAATTTGTCATTTCAGGGAAATGTCTGGCAGTACCCCAAACCTTAGCATACATTATCAAGGCAAGGAAAGGAGGTGGGGAGAAGAAATGATAACAGGATTACAAATAGCATCAAGACAAATAATCAGACCTGCTTCAAGTGCAGTTCTCAGAGGGACAAAAGGTCAGTAAGAGACAGTAGATAAGGTAAACAGTGCCTAGAAAATCATGCCGAGATGAGATAAACACTCTCTCCCCAAAACTGTATTAGTGACTTATATTAGTTCACAGAAAAGATGATGCTGGATGTTAACATTATCTGTACACTTTTTTTTTTTAAAGTACAGATAAAGGAAATTAAGAATTTAACAAACAGGCAATCGAGGACAGAAGGCCTCAGCAAGAAAAACACTCAACACGTGCTTAAACTGTTCAAGTGATCACAGTGACACTGATAAGGCCCTTCACAGGCTTCAAGTTAGGCTAGTCCTTAAGTGCTTTATTGGATCAGAGCCTTAGAGTACACGAAGATTAGCAGAACAGTGGCTCGGATGAATCATATCAGCATATGTAAAATATTCAGGCACATTAAGAAAAAGGCCAACAGTTTCTCTTCAACGCAGCCTACATCTCAAAGGAGAGAATGGATTTGAACTTTTGTATCAACTGCAGCTGTTCAAATCAGAAGATGTTTGGGACAGAGTTCTTTACTATTAAAATGTAAGTGCAACTGCTACAGAAGATAGATGTCCGTATCCTCTTTATGTCACCAAACTGCCTGAGCAGCCAACAGGAACAGTTCAGCACAGAAGGAGTTAATGCACCACAGAAGCCAAGTTAGTGAAGTTTCACTGGTAAGAAGTGTTTGGATTCCCCCCACATTCAAGCTCAGCGATTTGCCTGGGTGGCCAAATAAACGAAACTACATTACAGGCACATGAATGGCTACAACTTCCATTGACACAAGTCTAACCAAAACAATAACAGAAACAAACCTCCTGCTCATTAACTCCATTTACTGTTATTACATCTGAGCACACCTTATTTAAATAGCACAAAGTAGCTGGTACCATTAAAAAAACCAAACATTCAGATACAACTTGACTTCGGGAAAATTAAATATTGGGAACTGGTTAGGAACTACTGAAGAGGCTAAAAGCAAATGAGCAGCTACTTCTTGGGCTATTTACAACCGTTCAGAGCCAAAAGCTGATGCTGCACAAAGAAAATCTCTATCGCTTCAGGATTTCCTCCCTCTCACAGATTCTTTTATTGAAGCCTGTAATTCACAGAGCAAATCGAAATGCTTAACTGTGAGCACCAGCTGGGAGGTGAAAGTCAAGCTGTGTAACTTATGCCTGGTGCTCTTTCTTCTGCTATTACCAAGCACAAAAATTCCCGTCTGAAAACACAGATTCTGGTTCCAGTACCTCTCATCCCCACAGTCCTCAGTTTAGCCTCAGAAACAAAGATTTTTCTGGACTGAGTCTTTAATTGCCAAGTGCCCATGAGGTGGAAGAGGCAAATACTTTGATCTTCTAGAGACAAGAAAAATTATCTTCCCTCTCCCTCCCCATCTAACACTTTCCTTCCATGAGGCTGACAGTAGCTTTCATGCTAGAAAAAGATAACTTTTAAAATTAATTACTAATCCTAGATTGAGACTGTAGAAACTGTTATCCTAATTAATGGAAATATTTTAATGTTTATAGCAGTGAGTTTCCAATGTAAGGCTCAAAAGATGGRCTTAAATTTAACTCCTCCAATTTTTATAAATGCAATATTGACTTTTGCGGGGGGTTGATGGTGTGGGGAGCATAGATCACTCGTGAGTTGATGGGAAAAGCAGATTTAGAAAATTCAGGTATTTCAGGCTGATGTTGCTGCCTTTGAAGAAAATAGAGCAGCTACAGCCGAACCCTGCCATGAGCTTTTAATGGCCTATACATCCTTAACCGTCTCAAACATTTTCAGGACACTGATAACATGAGTCACCAGCACAGATATATATAACTTAGTACCCACTAGTATACTAGCATGCTGTACAAAGCAACTCAGAATATTTCAGACTCTCAGCAAACTCCAGCAGAATCTTCTTCACAGTTCAAACATCTTCTTTATAAAATATAAAAAAAAATATTTATTTTCTAAAAGAAAAAATATTTATTCTAAATAAAAGTCATGCTGGTTACCTTGCATCGCAAACATCAATGCAATTTCATATTTCATTTCCTTACATAACTGAGAATTGTTCATAATTTCCTTCTGTAGAAAAAAAAAATTCTCCATCACTTCCCACTTAAATTAACAGCATATCAAACAGCACTACTAGCAGCTAAATACCCACTGAAAACACAGCTATTACCTAGCACCAAATTGTCATACTGTGTCAAAGCAGAAGCCTTCCAAAGTTCTTGACTAAATCCTCCAGAAGACTTTCCGGCACAGCAGAACTACATGTAGAAGAGGAGCATTTACTTCCAGGACAGCTTTATTCTCCTGCAAGACTCCACAGTGCCAAAAAGAAAATCATCATTCCTTGGACAAGAGCAGAGATGAGGGTCTGGTTGCCCAGATTACTGAAATACCACATTACGGTCTCTGTCAGTCCCAAGTCAAACATGCCACTCCAAACTGAACGACAAGCTGTTTTTCACATTAGCTATCCCAAGCATGCAAAGACTTTCAGACTCACAATCCTAAACGTTTGCACACTTGTACCCTCAAGCGCTCATAGCACCTTAAAAAGCATGCTTAGCAATATTACAGAAATATATGTAACTGTGTGTGTGTGTGAAGACCTGGATAAAGCCTGAATCCTCCTAACAAAGGCAGTCCTGCAAATCCATGCCTTACCAAGTAAGATAATGAGAAAAAGAAGTAATAAACAGCATACATCCATGTCTCTCCATAAGGACTTCCTTCTTGCCCTCCTTATCCTGTAATAAACCACCCTCTAAATACACGGTCCTGCATGTAAGACCTTGCAATCTCTGCTGGTGCCACTGCCCCTTCCTCTGCAGACTTGCTCTGCAGCTAGAAACAGGCAGGCGATGCCCAGGGTCACTACACCTCGACATGGCTCGAGCCCATCCCCAGCCTGGCCCATTCAGGAGTTACTGCAGCCCACCTAGATCTGCTGGCTCTGCAGCCCTGCTTTAATGAAAACAAGCCAAATTCAGCTAAACCATTACCTTCTCCTAACCTATCTTGTTTTGGCGAAAGTGGGTGGGGGAGCATTTGCACAAGCAGCTCTTAACACCTTACGACAAGCAGTGAGAAGAAGCAGCTTTTCCAGCTGGCAGAGCATCGAGCAAAGAGGCTACGAGGATCAAGCCCAGAAGGCCGTATCAGCAACCATGCCCCAACAGCAGAAACAGAAGGAATTAAGTTTTGGGAAAGCAGATGTTGCCTTCAACAGTCTCACTGGTGGGGTGACATGGTATATTATTTACTTTCCCAAAAATATGAATGCAATAGAAGATATTCTGGGACATCAAAGGTTTGCATGTATTTTGTTTTTTAGGGTTCTATCCAAGAGAAAACACAGGATTAGGAGATAAAGAGTAAAAGTGGAGGGAAAGAAATGTCTGGTTTGGCTTGCAAACATCACATTAGTTATGGGGAAGAATACTGGAACACTGCCTTTTTTGTTTGGCTTTGAATATTTTGAAGGGAAACTAAACTGGAAGACTGAGATGAAAATGGAAATTTTACAGGAAGGATTTTGGTTTAGTAGAAAATCATGACATCGCACATAAGAACTGGACTCTGCAGATGTAGGGTGCTGCACAGCTGCATGTATCACAAATCCCAGCTAACCAGGGGTTACCACTGGATCCAGAATAATCCCTAGATTCTGGGGGTCATTCCCTCACATTCTTCCCAAAGTAAAAATAGCACCCCAAAAAATCCCCACCTACACACACATAGCACGATCACCCTGATATTTCTAAATGTACCAAACAGCAAGAGTAGAGGATGTCTACCTGAAATTAATCTGGTGGTCTGGATGGTCCAACCCAATATCCCAAATGCCCTGGGAAAACAGGCTGCTGAACATTGCCCACAGGCAAACCACATTTCCCACAGAAATAGCACGTATTCAGTACTCAGCAGTAGGGAATCGCTTACCGCCAGCCAAGTATAACGCTGTCCATGCCCTCAGGGTGCAAAAGGAGCATCACGTTCCCCCAAAGCACAGCTAGGGACTGGAGAGGTCAAAGTGATGATTACGGTGGCAGAATGAACTAAAACCACACTTCTAAGCCAAACAGTTACAGCTTTCACGTTGTTGCAAAATAGAAGTCACAATTATAGCAGCATCCAGAACATAGCCATTTCCATCAACGTACACTTCCCGGCTTGGAAAGATACTTATTATTTTACCAGACAAAAAAAAAAAACCCACCTTCTAAACTTCTGATTTGCTCTAAACTCTTTCCTCTGAGATTAATTTTCTCTTAGGAAGTATGCATATACATCCCTAATTTTGCATAGTTTCTCCATGTGCTTTTTTCTTCTGCCTTCCAAATACCTCTCTTGCTGCAGATTCCAAAAAACAATTTGTAAAACTTCAGAAATTCCCAAAGCTTGCTGCAAAAACAGAGTTTTATTTTGTTTCCCTGTCCTACCTATATTTGAACTATTCCAATATTAACACAGCTAACCAAAACGATCAACAAAGGACAAATCACTGCCAAACAATGTCAGAGTTTCCTCTCACGTGAGCAACCAAGCACTTGAGAAACACTAACATGGAAGTAATTAAAAACACCCTTAAAATAGAAATGTAAGCACACAGTGCAAATTGCCAGCTCACAACACAAGGGGGAAAAATGCTATCTTTTGATCTTTCTTTAGTGACATTTTAAGCATTTGACACTTGTCTGCAATCACTATCCAGAACACAATCTTCAGAATTCGTGCTGACCGGTATTTTTCTAATTACTCCAAAGAACAGCTTTGTTTTTTGCTCCTGACAAAATAGCTGTTCAGGCAAAGCATTCTTGGATGGACTTTTAGGATCTTAAACAGGATTCTGGGCAAGACCATTCAAGTTCAATGACTTTTTCTATTAAGTACTACGGTACTCATCTATAAAATACATATTCTTCATTTAATACCACACCTGACAGTTGAGAGCATCTCCCTAGCAACCATCACTACCACACCTGCAGCCAAAGGATATAAAAACATTTGAGAAGCCTACAATAACCTTGTACAGGAAATGCTATTTTAAAAAACCAACATGAAATACAGAGGAAATTTTAGGACTATCATGTTCATCTAGCTTGGGGGTTTTTTTGTTGTTTGGTTGGTTTGGGGTTTTTTCTTTGGTTTTTTAAGACCATCAGGGAAAACAAATAAGGAGGAAACTCAAGGGAGATGATGCTTTAAGGAAGCACTTTTAGGAACCTATTTCGGGAAAACAACCAGGTACTGATAATCACAGGGAAAGCCTAATGTCGAGGTCTTCTTTGATCAGATTCCCCATTTAAAACAGCAGCAAGTCCTTCCTTCCACTTGACAGCAAACGGAGTGGAGCCCCAGTTAACCAGATCTGTAGCATCACTTCTCCAGTTCCTTTCTGCAGCTCTGAACCAGATGGTTGGACCCCACCGCCTGCAAAAGCTGCAGTGCCAAGACTACACCAGACAAACTGCTGTAGTTAGCTATGAATAAACTGATGGCTTTATGTCAGAGAAAGCCATGAAGARAAGGAAGGTTGATTCAAAAGTCCAGGAAACACCTGGAAATCACCATTCTGCTGCTGCTTTATATTTTCACCACTTTCAGAGGCCACAGATTGCAGTCAGGACTGGCAGGGTTCATTTCTAACAGTACAGATTTAGGTTAAAATCAAAGAGGGGAAAACAAAAAAACCACCTACTTCTGCGAAAAAACCAAGTTCAAATGGAGATTTTTTTTTCACTGCCAAAACACTTAACTACTACTTGTTTACAGCTGCTTATTCTGGCTAGAGTAAGCCAATCTGCAGAACAGCAATTCCTTTGTGGGCAAATCGTGGCCAAGATACTTCTTCCTTACTCTCACTGCTGAGACCTATAGTGAAGCTTTATTTCAAGTACAGTCAAATGCTGAATAACAGCTCCTGATCTGCAAAGACTCTTCATAAAAGGAAACTCTACAGAGAGTAAAAAAATGCAGCTTTCAGCTGTTTTCATTCATTTTCTCAGTCAGAGAGAAAACAATGTCCCTGACTGACCTGCACATTTGGAATAATTACCATACACTTAGAAAATTTAAAGTCACCTGCTGGAGATAATTATATTTCAGACTACTAATTAGGAATCCACTGAAGCCCCAAATCTCTAACTTCCAAATACATTCCATTCTGTTACGTGTTAATTACTAAGGACATGATTAATACTGTCATTGCAACAGTTCATAAGCATGCTGCTTACATATCACAGGCACGTAACAGGCCAAGTCACATACCAAGGCGTTGACATCCTCAGTTTTGTAGATCAACATCCGTATCTCTTCTGGATCGCCACTGAAAATCGCTTGGACCAGTGGTGGCTGGAAAAATAAAACAGAAGAAGCAGCATTACAGGTTTGTTTGTTTTCTGTTTAAAACGAGAGCATATTATTCCTGCTAACTAGTGCTGCCCACAGACATTGTATGACCCCAGTAACAAATCACCAAGAGTATCTCGTCAGTAAGAACTATTCAGTTTGCTTGAGGATAAACTGAAATCATGAGTATGTTTGTACGTATAATGAGCGTGTGTGTGCACAAACAGGGACCCCCATTAGAATGGCAACTTTTGTCAACAACACGCAATTAGTGCAGATGTTCTCCTTGGCATGTAAGGGGAAAACTAATTACATCAGATATTGCTGCGTTCTTGCTGTTGGCACAGATTAATGGTCATGCAATACACATTTAGAAACAGAACATTATGCAGATAATGAATTTCTGGGCAATTACTAAACATCTTGTATCTTTTTACTGAATAAATATGCAATGAGCACAGTTAATTTTAACCACCCAAGAAGCGAAATAATTATCTTATTGTTTCAAGTCTGTTATTATGCTATTATGAATCGGAATGCATAAATAAATCATCAGGCATACGGGAGAAACAATATGCCATGCTCATTCCTCTGGCAATGCTGGCGTCACTGCCCGTCGGTGGGAGGGAGCGCTGCATATGCTCAACTGCTCCGTTACACGTCCAGAGCTGGCAATTTCAGTCCTTCTGGCCAGGTTTGCTCTGGACCCCCAGCAGCAAATATCCGAGTTATTAACCAAGCTGGCAGAACACAATCTGCTGAATTAAAAGAACAAAAACCTTGCTGCTGGAGACTCAGAAAAAGAAGGGGACAAACTGCAAAGATACCTATCCCCTGAAGCCCCACTTCCACCGTCACCGCTCCTGAAGGCAGCATGTGCCCCCCGAGCTCACTGCCCACCTCCAGACTGCCTCATGGTCCTACTAGCAAAAAAGAGTTTGTGGTGCTATGCAATCACCAGAATCTAAAATAACCCTGCAAAATGGAAGCATGCATGACTACTTAAGCACATAAAACCGCAACAGTTCTTAAGACTCTGCAGAATTTAACTATCTTGTAAACAGGTTATCTCAACATTCACAAACAAGCTGGAAGAACAGAGAAAATACCATTTTGTCCCAATCTTTTCACGGCAAAATTCATCATATTCAAATGTGGAAAATACATTTCTAAGTTGATGGTGTCTATTTTAAGACATATTAATCCCTTATGTCCTTGAGAAAGATTCACACTGGAATTTCATTCTTGCCACTCCTCCAATAGAAAAAGGACTAAAGCAGCATCTTTTATCACAACTGTCTCCAGTCTTAAGTATTGTAGTGGATGTTTGAAAAAGAAAGAAAAAAAAATTGCATTTCACTTGAACCATTTAGCATGATTCCTTCCTAGCCCATGTCAGAACGGCCACAGACTATTCTCCACTGGAGGATGCAAACACCAGACCTGAGTCTGTTCCCTTCTCCCTCATCTGCCAAACTCAAACAAATCAGAATTTAGCTAAGAGTGAGACGGTCTCATTTCTGTATTTTTCTCTACCAAAAGAAATCGTTTAAAGCGATTCTCTAATCTGATGCCCACTAGCACACTAATAAAAACTAGTATTTCCTAAACTTAGCTCAAACCTAACACTAACAGCTACGAAGAATCAGCACATGTTTATGAAATTAGAATGCTCACACCAAAATATTTCCATTTCATGTACATTTATCATAATATTTAAATAACAAAATAAACAGGAAAGCAGAGGAGAACTCAATTTCAAGCTGAATGGCAACACAACCCAGTGGCCAAGCAACAAATACCCCCAGCGGCTCGGATCAGTCTCTGAACCCACTCGCAGGTACAGCCGGCACCCAGCGAAAGGTATCAGCCAGGCTCTGAGACTTCAGACGGAGGTACCATCACCAAGAGAAAAACTCAAACAACTTCAAATCTATTGGATTTTTTAAAAAGTTCAAATACTGTTACAGGTGATGTTTTTCTTTTAATAGGGAGAGAGTAAAGTACTGTGCATCGTTACATTAAAAAAAGAGGAAAGTCTACAATAAGACAGTTTGACCCTTCTTCCCTCTGCCAGAAATCTGAATCAGACACCTGCTTTTACAGGAAATGCTTGACCTTTTTAATTAGCATCAGCTACTTAACACAGAAAGCAGATTGAGAATAACACTGTGTTCTTTAGACCTGTAACATATACAAGATCCTCATCTCAATTTTACTCCACCATACCACAGTCATATCTACATGCAGTTCCTTATATCAAACCCCAGTATTTACTGTGCCTCTGAAGCAGGCTGTAAGTCTCACACTGCTGATACACATAACCTTTGCTGACAGGAGATAGCTGCCATATACCCATTTGCAAAGGCCTTAGTCCTTCAGCCCTTTTTTCCATAAGATTTACTTTTTATAAATTAATTACAACAGAGTCTATCACTGCTAATTGTAACAGCAAGAGACAGAGGTAACAGAGAACAATCAGAGCCTGTGAACTGGAAAGAACAGATAAAACCAGTACAGGTTAATAACCATCTTGAGTCACTGCTGTGCAGCTTTCTCCAATTGGCCATTTTTCTAATTTACTGATTCATGATTTTACTTCATTTTCAAAGGTATTAGTTTTGAGGTGAGAAACACATTCTTGTTAAGGACTTTTTAGTACATATAAAGACATGTTTCTGTGTAAGATGGACAGTCGCGTATAATGACCTGTTTAGGAAAAATATGTCGAAGTATGTTGCAGCGTTGTTGCTGCAATTTGAGGTCAGAGCTGAGAATGTGCATTCGCATCCATCAGCACGATGGAAAAAGTATTGCTCCATTCAGCAGCTGACAGTGATGAAATGGAGCTTGTGCAGTTACGTACGTGTTGATGATGGATGTCCAATGACCCGAACAGATTACTTTCTTGATCTTCAGTGATAACCATGTTCGTGCATGAATGACTTCAACTTCGAATAACTTTTTTTTTTTTTTTTAAATTCCTGAAGGGCAGATAATGACACTTCCTAATTACCAAAGAAGGATACAGTATATTTTTGGAAATAATTTCTAAAACCTATGACAACATCATTAATGGGTTATTTCATTAACAGAAATGTTTTGCTTTAAAATTCTTCAAATTCAGAAGTTGTTAAACACTCAGAATTAAGAAAAAAAA